>VWYK01047515.1:30240-70042 GCA_013399775.1 Semnornis frantzii
GAGGTGAGGCCTGAGGCAGTTAAGCGGCGCTGCCACCACAGGCGCGCCGGAAAGCAGCCTCTACGCATGCGCATGGAGAACCGGCTGGCCCGGGGCTAGCGCATGCCTGGCGCCGCCATCCCGCTCGCCGCTGCGGGGCTGTTACCCGGCGCCTCCCGCAGCCCCAGCGCACTCACCGGCGAGCAGGCGGCGGGGGCGGGCGGCGCCGGCGCCTTGTTGGGAGCAGCCTGTGAGCAGTTCTCCTTCTGCTCCTCCATGGCAAGTCCTGTCATTGCAAGACCTTGTCAATAGTCCCTCCCCAGCCTTCCTGTAGGCCCCTTCAGATACTGGAAGGCTACTCTAAGGTCTCCTGGAAGCCTTCTCTTCTCCAGGCTGCAGAACCCCAACTCTCTCAGCCTGTCATCAGAGCAGAGCTGTTGCAGCCCTCTGAGCATCTTCGTGGCCCTCCTCTGGACCCGTTCCAACACTTCCATGTCCTTCCTGTGCTGGAGGCTCCAGAACTGCACACAGTACTCCAGATGGGGTCTGATGAGAGCAGAGTAGAAGAGCAGAATCACCTCCCTTGCCCTGCTGGCAGGTAGAGCAGAAATAGGCAGGATGAGATGTCAACTGCCAGCACACTGTAACTTAGGTCCACTGAAGTATCTCCAGTTTAGCCTCCAGAACATCACCTATGCCAACTTTGTCTAACAAAGCAAATACAAATTGGTGACCTTAATCAAGAGACTTCTTTGTCTAGAATTCTTAGTTGTCTCTGCATTTCAATTGAAGCATGTTTAAATCTTTTTTTAAAACCATGAGAATCAGTCCAGTATTTGGAAAGTATTATTCAGTGTGAAAAAGTGCTCTTTGCATCAGAAACCAATAAAAGTGAAAGCGTGGCTCCTGAAAGCTGTCACGGACAGAAGTGCTGCTGTGTTGAGTTTGCTGCAGTTGTCCAGCAGGCTGAATGGGGGCCATATTCTTGCTCTGTGAGTGGTCAGGAAATGGGTATCTTCTGTCTCCAAACCAAGCAGGAAGCTGAATGACTTATATAGAAATACAAGACAGTAGTGTCAGCAAGCAGCACTACTTATTTTCCCCTTTGGCTTCAGCAGACAGAATCTGGTTTATGCCTTTCAGCCAGTTCTTTCTGAAGCATGGTTTTGCAGAAGAGGAGGCAACTACAAGTGGGTGATAATTATATTTGCCTTCTTACCAAGGGCAAAGATGGCAAATGGATTTGGAGGCATCTGGTTAAAACCAGTCACGCTAAGTTCAGAGTTGTTTTTATTGTCATTGTTTGGAACTGGCAATATTATCAATGGTTCCCCCAAACTCAAACCACTTTTAACCACTTACATGACTTGAACCACTGCACCTCTGCAGAAGGCTTCTTGCTGTTTGTCAGGTATTTGTGGGAAGGTTTCTGCTCTGGAAGAGGTGCAAATCTGGATCCCTTGCTGCTTGTCCTTTGCCTCATTTCAGTTCTCATTTTAACTGTAAAGCTTATTGTACTGGGTTAGGGCAAATCCATCTCCTGGTAGAATAAACTCACCACAACACAGATTTTTTTTTTTATTGAAGTCAGGGGGAAAAAAAATGAGAAAATATATCTCTTATTGTTTAAACTAAATACAACAGTATAGGGACAATATAACTACTACAAGAATATAATAACCTGAAGAAGATGGGGAAGGGGTCAAGTGGTGGTGAAGCAGCAAAAGCAGCAGCAGCCAAAACAGCGACAGGGGAAGGTAGCAACGGGCACAGGCGAAGCAGCGGAAGCAGCAAGGGGAAGGTATAGGCTGTGCTTCCAGACATAAAGCTCTTAATGCTCCAATGAAATGATATTAACTTATCCATTGTTGCCATTATATGGCCTATCCCTAGAATGTTCACCTCTCCACTCAGAGTGGAGAACTTCCAAGTTCTGCTGTTCTGAATTGTTTTTATGTCTGAGGTAGGAATCTAACTCAAACGACCACACCTATGTAGGAATAAGACAAAATTGAAAGGGACCAACTAGACTAAATGTAATGGAATGTTAAGAGCATTTACTGGTATCAGTCAATGCTGTCTGGAAAATTCCTGGCTTGTCCTGAAGTAGCTAGGCCTACCTTCCTTACTGCTTCTCTCAGAAGCTCATTACACAGTTTTGTTGTTTTCCCCTTAGTGCCAGACTTCTAATTTGCAGCTGAAGTCTGTGTTGCCGCAAGAGCACTTTTGGGTGATTTATTCTCTTAGTCTTAAATACCTGTTCCGTTTAGTGCTTAATGCTACTTAAAGTGTATTTAGAGTCATTTTTCATGCTTCATTTTGATACCCTTGATCCAGAAGGAATTTTTAAATTTGTTTATCATTCTGATATCTCAGGCCCATTGCTTGAAGCAAATGTCTTCATGTGAGAAGTATTTGTATAGCGTTTCAGGTGAAATATCCAATTCATTTTACATGATCATTGGATTAAATGAACCCCATGTCTGCTAAGTATTGGGCTTTCTGTGCAGATTTAGAAGTCTGCATCTTTTTTGTGCTTTTTTTTAATCTTCCTTCTTTGGATGGAATTGGAGTTCATTGTTCTTAGAGTTGGGTTTTTTTGTTGTTGTCTGTGTTTTTTGACAATCCACAACTCAGGAAGAATGTTGAAAGCATCTTTATGCTATTGCGTACTTCTAGTTTTCAGCTTCCTGACAGTGGAGGGTAATGTTTTCATGTTGTGTGAATGTCAGCTTCAGTTCTAAACACAGGTTTAACTTTGTTATATAAAAAACTCAGAAAGATCAGTGATGCTGAAGTTTTGATGGAGATTTCTACTCCATAGGATCAGAACTGCAGCTTAGTGATAACTACCCACACATTCTCCTTCTTTATGCATCTTATGGATATGGCCCTAATTAAGATTTTTGAGTGCCTTCGAACTTTTACCTTTTAAGATATTTTTTGGCACTTTATCTTAATATTTCCCCATCCCAATTCAGTTGGCCAAGTTTGGAAAAATATCCTAGGTGCCAACTCAGACAGCTGAAATCTAAGTCATAATCATACTTGAGAGATTCTACCACTTTCTTTGATCCTCTTTAAGTCAATCTATCCAGATAGCTTTTTTTGAGGGAACTTGGGGAGGATGTGAAGTGGGGTCTTTAGTTGTTTTTCTGTTTGGTTTTAATCAGTATTCTTTGACTTTTATTTGTGGGTATAGGTTTTTGCGTGTCCATAGTGTTGTACTTCTTGTAAATTTTCTTTTTGTTTGTGTATTTGGGGTTTGTGGTGTTTTTCTTCCCTTCTATCCCCCAGT
This sequence comes from Semnornis frantzii, assembly GCA_013399775.1. NCBI lineage: Eukaryota > Metazoa > Chordata > Aves > Piciformes > Ramphastidae > Semnornis > Semnornis frantzii. The sequence goes on from VWYK01047515.1 coordinate 33,518, forward strand.
TTTGTTATTTTCAGCCCATCTTTATCCACTCTTGCTCTTGAAATTCTGGAGATATTTTTTAACTTCTCTGCAAGTATTTTTTTCTTTAATTTGCTTTGTTAAAGATTTGAGGTAATCTCTAATACATATTATTTCTGCTGCAGTGTTTTAATTGCTTCCAGTCTTGCTGTGCTGTAGATGTTAAATGTCAATGTGTAGGAAGAGACCATGATGTAAATATGGCAACTGTACTGACTGCTTTAAATTGTATTTATTAAAGATGGCTGTTTCTCAAATGTGATGTATTTCTCCTGAGCTGGGACAGCTGTTCACTCTTTCCTTTCTCAGTCCCAACAGCCACTGGAAGATCTGGATGCTAAGTTGAGAAGAACCCTCAGTCCAGAGACCGTTCCAGTGACATCTGCTCCAGCCTGTGTACGTTTCCAATGTTGACAGTTAGTAGGCTTGAAAAAATGTGTTTTTCCAAGGTTGTGCTCTTAGGTTGCTGCCTCAAGTTACCACTACAGCAATCTCTAGACTTTCAATAAGTAAAACTGAAGAGTCTTCTTCCAGTCTGTGGGATTTAGTCAACAAGAATAGGCAAAAAAAAAAAAAAAAAATATTTGTATAATGGGTTACGTATTTCCTGAGGCTGGGTTTGATATTGGTTCTTAATCTAGTTTTTCTGATGGTATCATTTATGTCACCAAACTAGAAGGGGCAGCGGTTGTGGAGCAAAGGCAAAGAGCACTAAGGAAGCAATATGCCACGTGTCAGTCCTAATTTGGGAGGGAGAATTTAAAGTCCAAAAGAGCATAACAGTTAACTTTGATATCAAGTGAAGATGATGATTGACATGGTGGCATCCGACTGACTACTTACATATGACTTGTGTGAAGCAAAGGCGATATTATAGTGACAACCTCAAGGCTGTAAGGTATACAAAATCTTGTGCCCTTGTGGCTCTGTTTGGAAGTTAAAAACACTTGCGTTTGTCTGGTTGTGGGCCTTACTTTGATGGAAGTAAAAGATTGTGTAATATGCAGCATAGTGAATTTGTTGGCATTCAATGAAACCTATGCTTTTCCTAATCTTACTTTGTTTCCCCCTTTGAATCTGTAGTCTGTGCCCTCAGTAGCATCTACAACGGTTACCACACTGGTGTCCACAGCAACACAGTCTCTGAAAGATGGTAAGACAGCCTTTATTTTAGATGCTTTCTCAGCATGAAGATATAATCCAAAATCGAACAGACTAGCAACTTGGAAGGAGATCTCTTTGTGTGTGTATATACACACATATAATGCATATATGTAGCCTTTTAGTGATTCTGTAAGGTTCTTTAATAAGAACCTAGTTTTTACTAGGAAGAATGAAATTTTCCACTGCAAGCCAGAAAGGCATGATCCATACATATTATAGTAACTGAGTATTTAAAGCTGTCCAAAATGCCAAATTAGGCCTGGCAAAGAGTCTCCAGTATGGTACAGCTTCAGGGTTTAAAGGAGTGGATTTCTGCCTTGTGTTACAATCTCGGCAACAACAGTTAAGACTACTCATTTTGTATCGTTGTTCTGCCTGTGGGATAACTCGCTAACCTGAGTGCTTCCTTTCTGTTTAAACAGAGAAACAAAGGTTAAGCTACTCAAGATTTAAATATGGTAATAGGAAAAGCTGACTCCTTTCTGGCTGAAGGTTGACTGCATGAGCAACAGTTGAAGTCTAATTGATCTTTCCAATCTAAATAAGGTCAATTGTTATTAGGGAGAGGAACATGAAAACTTGTAAAATAGTCTGAGACTTCCTTGTTAACGTTCCTCCTTTTTTTTTAAAAAATATTTTAAAACATCTTCTTTTTTTAAAGGACACTGGTAATACAGCACTGAAATTGTTTCTAACAAGTAAATGTTACTTGCATGCACCTCTGAAGTTCTCTCTGAAGGTTCTCATGTGCTTCTGGAGGTTATCAACCCTTCATAAGTGAATAAAATCATCGGGAAAAAAATATTCCCATTGTGCTGTGTTGATGATGTACTACATTGCTGAACTTGTTTGTCTGGTAGAAACTGAGTTGGGTTTTGCCTACTGAAGTTTAGAAAGTAAAAGTAAACAAAGTGGGAATGTTACTTCTTAGCTTTGTAACCTTATGCTGCCCTTGTGTACAGCAGCAAAAATTGTAGCTGACAGCTAAGAATCCAACTCCAAAAGCTTCGGCTAGACTGCTTTGAGTAAATGTGGTTTATAGCATTTCTTCAACCTACTACTGTCCTATTAATAAATTGTCCCTAGTGTTGTGAAATGTAGCCGATCTGTGGGTATTGAATGCAAATGAACTCACATCAATTCCAGTTCTTTTGATTCTTTGCTTATTTTACATTGCTGTTTGAAATCGATGTGCTTCTTTTACTACTATCTGAAAGTGTACTTTTAGGAGTATATTGTACAAGGAAACTTGTACAACTTTTTAATGTTGTGGAGTGATGCTCAGTGTGGTAAAGCCGAGAAAGAGATCAGATTCTATGAATCTGAATGCATGTTATGAGTTACCTGATAGCTGAGTAAAAAGTAATTTGAGTTCCAGTTATTTGTGGCTCCTTTTCTTCTTAACCCCATTCTCATTGTCCTTATCTCCAGCAGCATGTGGGGAGAGCAGTGCTGTGGCTACCACAGCAGGAGGCAGTGTACTGAAGATGGGGCGGTTCCAGGTAGGTGTTAAAGAGATTTGATACAGCATCTTTGAGATGTTTCTGTGTAAGGGCAGCTTAGTGTGTCTTGTGGTGGGCTTTTCTGTCTGGAGGAAACATCCATCTTGAACTTGTGAATGTCAGTGCTTTCTGCAGGTGCTGCTTCCCTTCAGGGCCAAGGATCGCATGGTACATTCCATTGTGTTAGGCCTTGGCTATGCAGCTGCTTGCCTCATTCTTCCACGTTTGTTGCTTTTAGGCTAACCGCGCTGGGATGGTCACTGTATTATGTCCTGAGAATGAAGTTCTGATGGAGTTTCTTGAAGCTGATGCTTCAGATTGCTTAGAAGTAGTATTTTGTGTGGCAATATTGTGGGGAGGCAAACAGCATCTTCCTTTGTTCATTTTCCCCTCTCAGTTGCAATATGGTTATTAAGGTGAATAAAAGCATCATGTTAACGAAGAACTACACAAGTCTACATGATTGCATTTCTCTTCTAGGTGTCTGTGGCAGTGGATGATGTGCTAAAAGAGGGTGATAAACCTGAAGCTAAGCCGGTGCAATTTGAAACCACCTCTACTGATTCTTCATCCCTTTCTGGCAGCAGCCCAGAGAGCACACTGGTAAAGCAGGCTGGCAGTCGGAGGAGTGAGGCTGTGGCTGGCTCTTCCCTGGGTGCGGTAGATGGCATCCCTCAAACAGCTCCTGTGCTGCAGTTACCAGCAGATGTTGGTCAGCCTGCTAAGGTTGGGCGCTTTCAGGTGACGACAACAGCGGATCAAGTGGGGCGCTTCTCTGTGTCAAAGACTCAGGATGAGGTCAGCCATGCAAAGAAAGAGCCAATGACTCTTCCTCTCTCTGTGGGCCTGGAACAAGTTTCTTCTACAGTTGCTGCTCCAAAGAAAGAGTTGGAGTCAAGACAGTCCCCACACATGAATGGTCCCTCTTCTGAACCAGAGGCTGCCTTCTTAAGTGGGATGGCTAAGGATCTGGATGATGGCTCAGGGAGCCCAGACTCCCTGCAGCCCCTGGGGTCAAAGATCAGCCTTCCTGTTCAGAGCCTTAGCAACTCCTTCAACTCTTCCTACATGAGCAGCGACAATGAGTCCGATATTGAAGATGAAGACTTGAAGCTGGAACTCCGTCGGTTACGGGAAAAGTAAGGCGGTTTTCCTTGTGTGGTCATGTGTAAGACCTGTGTGCACAGGGGTGATGCTGTTCTCAGCTGTGCTTCACTTTCTGCAAAGAGCAAAAGTAGGCTTTGTTGAAAGATTCAGAGTTTGTGGGAGGTAAGATCTTTAGTGGGGAAGTGGTGCAAAGCTATGATAGAAAGATCATATCCACACTTGCTGTGCTTAGCTTTCTGACCTGTAACCTTGCTCTGTGTGCGTATAGGCTGCTGCACTGGGGGTAAGACTGCAGAGCTTGTGCATGTCCCTGAAACTTAGCAGTGGGAAAGTTATCTCATTCGGAAGTATCACACAACTCTGCACTTCTGAAATGCATTTCTGGCAGTTCTTCTTTTCTGGAAGAATCCTTGCTGGCTTACAGGGGAAAAAAAAAAGTGGAGTCCAGCAATCTAACCTACTTAACTTTTATTGAAAGCTGAATGTTTTCTAGGGCAGCTGGAAGCTTTACATCTTGTGTAACTGCTCTGTGAAAGCCTGAAGGCAAAATCTAGAAGTCTGCAAGGCCATGTGCTGTGGAAAATGAGTAACCTACCTATTTTTGTAGCATTTGAATGCAGAACAATTTGTTTGGTCACCTTCAGAAGTAGATGCGTATTCTTGTCTGTGCTTTCATTTAGCCTGCTTTTTATGATTACAGTGCTGGGAGCTTTTTTCTTGGAATTCTAGCCAGAGAGAATAGTGGGAAATTGCAAGTCTTCAGTGGTTATTTGTGGGAAATATTTGAGCAAAGAAGCTGGTCAGGCTAGGCTGGAGGGGAGGGATTGTGTCCACGCCTCCATATCCCTATTGTTGTTGCAAGTCATGCTCTTTTGTAACTTGTTAGGCACCTTAAAGAGATCCAGGAGCTGCAGAGTCGCCAGAAGCAGGAGATTGAGTCGCTGTACGTGAAGTTGGGGAAGGCCCCACCTGCAGTAATTATTCCCCCAGCTGCACCCCTTTCAGGAAGGAGGAGAAGACCTACTAAAGGAAAAAGCAGCAAGTCCAGTCGCAGCAGCTCCCAGGGGAATAAAAGCCCTCAGCTATCGGGTAAGATAGGCTATCTATTAAGGAAATTTTTGAAGTGAAAATGCCCTTTTAAGTTTCCACAGTAGCATGGCCTGCAGGAATAAAAGCAATGGTGACAGAAGGGGGAAAAAAAACCTTGCTTTCCACTTAGCTCTGCTTCTTAACTTCCTTCCCATGGTTTATGGAGACACACTTAAGAGAATAACTCTTTTCAAGAGACTTCTGCAAAGTGCCATAAGGTTAATCTAAACCCCACATGTAAAAGGAAATATGGTTGGATTTTTATAAGAATAAACTTTAACTGAAAGAAATGAGAAGTGGTTCCTGTGATTCCTATGGTTCTTTCCCAGCACTCCCCTTGTTCTCTCCCACTTGCCACTGCCAACTTTAAGTTCAATCCAACAACAATTTGTAAAGTCCAGCTCAAAGTCTCTTAAAGCAAGAATGGCTGCTGCCGTTCTGTAGGAATGGAGACAAGAAAATAGATGGGGCTTGAATTGCAGTTCGAGAGGTGCTTCCAGTGGGTACTGTTGTTGTAATGCACAACTATTCTCTGCACTCAAAATAGAGATCATCTTGCGTTTTTTGAGTAGATAAAACAGACAGGGTGCCATCTCCTACTTAGACCTCTGTTGGCATCTCTTTCTCTCTTCTGTTTTTTAGGGGGGTGGGGGTGTGTGTCCCAGTGCCTCTACTACCTGGATTGCTAGATCCTTTATGTCAGTGCTTTTCCTATTGATAGTCTTCCTTGTGGCTTTTGCAATGTGCTGAAGGAGATCATTACATTGTTCTGTAAGAGGGATTTTAAAGCTGTGATTAATATTTTTTTTTAGAGATTAGTCACGAACTAGGAAGAAAAGTGTAAATGTTCAAGATGGGGGGGAGGGAAATTTGTGGGCTTATGTTGATTTTGTGGGATTTTTTTTGACTGTGTGTTTGGGTGGTGGTGTTTGGATTTTTGTTTTTCTTCTGGCTTCTGTTTGGTTTTGTGTTGTTGTGTTTTTAATGTTGTTTCCTTTGTTTGAGTCCCTTTTAACAAAACCGATCATGTTACCTCCTGCAACTGATTTTGCAGAATGGAGTTGGTCTCTTCGGTCATCTCTGTGTTGGTCATTGTGTGTGTTTGTTTTGTTTTTTTAAAATTCTCCTTGAGTAGCACTCAGACATGGTATTACCTTTGTCCTTACAAGTCAGATACCCGGTCGCAATGGTTGAAGTCGGGATTTTTTTGGAGTTCAATGTTTTTTTTCCATACAGACTGAGAAACAGTTTTGATTGTCAAGGCTTCTTTTCTTACAGAAACAATTTGTTATAAACAGCACTTGGAAAAGCAGTTCTGGTTACTGTTGAAATGACACTGATGTCAAATGCTGGCTGTGTAATTGTAGATGTCTCTCAAACTCTGTAGCATTCAGTAAGGCCTAACAGAGGGCCAGCACCCTGAGCAGAAACCTTTGCTACCACCTCCTGCACCTTCCCCTTGGTAACTTCACGGCACGTCACTGTTCCTGTACCCAGTCACCCTGGCTGCTCACTTCTGTTTTGTGTGATAGGGCAACTGTGTGTGTGTGAAACAATGATCTAGCAAAGATTTGCCTTTAAAACTTCAGTAAATCATTTCTCTAGTTCTTACTGCTTTCTCAGAAACTCCAGTAGTTCCCTGCCCATCTCTTGCCTGGGCTGTCATGCTTGACCAAAGGATGATACCCCTTTTTACCTCCACCACAGCACTTCTGTTTTCCTTTAGCACTAAGTGTAGTAGCTCACCCAATTATTTGAGTCACTTGATCATAGAATGGTAAGGTTGGAAGGGACCTCAAAGATCATCTAGTTCCAACCTGTGACTTCACTCTCTCATTTATGTTCCAGTCAAACTTTCTGTTGGTTTTTTGCCTTCCTGTCCCTTGGGAACAATGACAGAAGCTTCAAAAGTTATGTGGGGAAACGTTGAACGACTTTTTGCCTTCCTTCTTCCTCTAGGCAATCTGTCAGCTCAAAGTGCACCATCAGTCTTGCCCCCACAGCAGACTCTTCATCCTCCTGGTAGTGTGCCAGAGACTGGGCAGAACCATTTGTTACAGCCCCTCAAACCTTCACCTTCTAGCGAAAATCTCTACTCTGCCTTTACCAGTGATGGTGCCCTTTCGGTACCAAGCCTTTCGGCACCAGGCCAAGGTAAGACTTTCAATGGAATTGGTGTTGAGTCTTGCACCTTTGTTACTGGTGAGCAACCCATCAGCTTGAGGCCACTTCAGTTTTTATAGGTAGCACAAAGTAGATTGGGAGTCTCCAGTCTGCCAAGCACTCCCCAGGTGTTTTTTGCAACTAGATTTCTACCTTCTTACGGAGGTGAAGTGTGAGATTGTTGAAGTAATGAATATGCACTCCATGGCCTTCTCTGTAGTTAGAGCCCCAAGGAGAACACTGAAGAGTGCAGTAGGGATGGTGGCAAGCAGTGTTGTTCTTACCTGGGGGACAGGGTGAGAAGGCAGATGAGAACCAGGGGTTGGAAATGTGAAGTGAGATGAAGGAAGGAGCAGAACAGCTTTGATGTTAGCAGAAAATTGAAATGCTAGGTGTCTGAAGACTTGGAGTCTTTTAAGGCTTCCAAACCATTTGTCTGCTTGTCCCTGGAATTTTTGATTAACAGCAGGTTAAAAAGGCTCTCACCTTCTACAACTGGGTTAAAGAATTATCTTGGAAGGGTTAGTGTGGAGAGATGGAATGGTAGGATTAATGGATTGTTCATTTATTCAGATTACTTAAATTATGGATCGCTTGTCGATTTCTCGAGTAGGGTTCTGATTGATTTGGTAGGCAGGGGTTTTTTTGCTTGCCACTTACTAAGGGGAAGATAGCTTGGTGCCTTCTCTAAATTTATCTGTTCCAGGTTTGTATTCCCCTTAAATGTCTTTTAGGAAAGCTTTGCCTCAGACTGACTGAATATATCAGTTCTAATTCATGTTTTCCCTGAAACTGCAGAAGTATGGGTGGAAAAAGGAAGTTCCACTTTGCAGAATATTTTTTTTAGAGGTGTTTTTCTTTTTATGAACCTGTGCCAAATATTTTGGAGCTACCGAAAATCTCTCTAGGGTTATACACTACCATTTTATAATTGAATACTTTTGTCAGGATTTAGCTTTTCTCTAGACTGTAATCCTGTTGTTGGGTGCTGGAGAGTAACACCGCAAACTTGTCCTAATGTCTGGAGGTGTTGGAGGCAGTCTTCACTCCGTATATTGTCCACATACTCTTTGGTCCACACTTTGAGGCTTATTCTTGTGTGTCACGTTAATGCATTTCACCTTTCCAACCTGAAGTTGCTAACATCCTGTAGTGGTGTTGTCTCTTCTCCTCTCCTTTCTCTGTTCTTCCTGGTTTTGTTTTCTCACAGGCTGTGCGAAGTTTAACTGTGCATCTGAGAGAGTGACCTTCAAGCCTGGTGGCAGGAGGACCCGATTTCTGAGTACGCCCTGCTTGGCTCTTTGTGTGTAACACCTTTACTCCTTCCTTGTCTTTTGTTTTAGTTTGTCTCTTTGGGTTTTTTTTCTGCTGCTTGGATCTGTTTTGTGCAGCCCATTTTCATCAGCCGCCTTGTGTTCTCTCCCATCCCATGGCTCAGATGAGCTGCTCTTGGCACACCACTAGAAGTTTGGGTTCTCTGTTGTCAGACTCATAACCAGTACCCATTTCTTTAGGCTTTTGGTGGACCATTTCAAGACAGTTCAGAGGAATGACAGAACCTGGGGAGAGTTAGCAAGTTGTGGCTGCGTTGGCATTTCCTTTTGGCCTGCTTTAGCAACTGTGCTTCAGTATATGTTAGCTGACAGGAGAGTTGGAGGGGAGGTAGCCATTGGAGTAGAAGAGCAAGGAAGATTTGTTTCCCAAATTATTCATTTACTGGACACTGCTGTAACTGATTGAGGGTGGGGGGGAAATATTTTGACTTTCTCCAGCAGAATGTTTGCTATACAAGTGTTTGAGTGTACTTAGGGCCAATGCTGATTAGTGCAGAGTGTTGATGCCACCTGTAGGCAGCTTGAACATATTTAGAGAGTATTTGCAAGCAAACACAAATTATCCTTGACTACTAATGGGCCCAGGTTTAGAAGTTTCTTCTGTGAACTGGAGGTACACTAAATGTGCAACAGAGCAGTTAAAGGTATCTCAGCTCTCCACAGGCATCTCGAGGGATCCTGCCAGCCCTCCTAAGCTACCCTGTACATTACCTCAGAATTCTCTCGTTTGTAGTTTCGTTAGGCCAGACATAGAAGAGAGCCTCAAACTTCTGATGTGGTTGAAGTAACGATACGCTTGAGCTGAGGAGGCTGCTCATCTCATGCTTTTATTTGGAGTACTGCAACGTCTCCCATGCTGCAGGCTGGACCCTTTAGATGTTCAACACATTTCCCAACCTCTGGAATGCCTTCAGCTGAGAAAGCTTTAAGTGCTGTAAAGAGACTTTGAGTGGCTGCGCTGCATGATGATACCGCGCATCTGTAGCATGTCTGCTACAGGTGAGCTACAGAGCTGTGTGCAGGAACTGGGCCTGGCCTTCTGCAGAGACAGCTACAATGCAACAAGCTCCATCCTCTGAGAAGTGAGGCAAAGGGAGAGGAAGTTGTTTTTTCCTGGCTGTTCAGTTTTACAGTGATACCTCTATGCCACTTCATTGAATTTGGGTGTGTAAGAACTAATGGGTTTTTCAAATTGGGCAGCTTTAAATGTATGTCAGTTCACATCTGCACACTAATGCACCTACAAAGACATCATCTCAAGATTTGTGACCCCTTTCTTGGAACAAGTTAAATTTGCACCAAAGTTAAAATCATCTTGAGTCTGGCCTGGCCTTTCCTCAGGCTAGGGAATATAAAGAGCAGGCATTCAGTTTCTAGAATTGCCAATGAACTGAATGTATGAGAGGATCATTTACTTGTGAAGTCTTCCTTTGCTGCAAATTGACCATCTTCTAGCTAGGAGTGTTTTGGCATGTGTGTCTCTTGCTTATGGACCTGGTGCTAAGGGACGCATATTGGAGCTGTCCTGTAAAGGCAGATTAACCCTTGGCATGGCACAGCTTGGCCTGGCATTTGGCTTATTGCAGGTTGCTTGCTTCCTGGAGTCTTGTCCCTGAAATGCTCTTGCAGACTGTCATGGAGAGTGGCAAGTGGAGAAGATGCTGGTTTAGTCTCAATTGGTGCTGAGGAAATGGTGCAGTAATTGATGTTTTTATCTGTGCAGCTGGAGAAACAGAGTGGTACAGCTTGGCAGGGAATGTCCGAGCCTTTCCCCTGGCCCAAGAAAACAGAGTCACTTGACCTGTCAGCTCTCTCTCATGGCATAAACCAGTTGAACTCTGGTAGCCTTTAAAATGCTTCCTGTATCCTGACAAAAATGGAGGATGGGCTTGTTTTTCCTTTTGTGATCATGGCCAGTTGTATTGTGTCCCGACACTCTCCAGCACGGTGAGGGAGTCCTGAAGAAACGAACAGCTGATAAAACTGTCAGAGTAGGCTTTGGGTTTCCTTAGAATGTCCCAGGAGTGACTACAAGAGCCCTGCTGTGCCGTGTCCTCTGTTTCTCACCGAGCTTTTTGTACTGTTTGCTGATATTAAATGTTTCTCACTGTTTAACAAATTACTCTCTCTTTGTGCTTCAGGGAAGATGGTGAAAAAAGTCTGTCCTTGCAACCAGCTCTGTAGTAATTATCTTATTTCTGTTCTCTCCGATTTCTGATTGTGAAGCTACTCATCAGCTTCTTCTGGTCACTGAAGCCTTACGTCCCTGACTCTGTCTCAGCACAGCATCTGTCTGTCTATGTTATGCCCTCCAATGTGTACTCTCTTTAGGATGTGGAGTGGTCTGGCTCTTGCTCTTGCAGACCAGCGGAGGCAGGCAGAACCTCACCTTCACTGCAGAAATCTCTGCTCATGGCTAGCCAGAGTGAATTGAGCCTCAGGGTCAGTTGCTGGCTCTCATAATGTGCTACCTTTTGAGCAGCTGGTTTGATTACAGATCTGATGGGGCTTCCCACCTAAGAGATGGATCTAATTGCAGACACTCCTTCAACATTGAAAGAGTAAGAATAAGCTATGGGCAATGTCCAGTGTGTCTCCCAAAGCCAGAGGTGTTCAGCAAAGCCTGCGTGTGCTCACCTCCTTTAACACTGATTTGAACATGTCTCTTGACTGCTGGTTTATGGAGTAGGGAAATCCCAAGAGCAGAATGAAAGAATTGTAGGTAGCAGGCTGTAGAGAGAAGCCTGTTTCATGTCAGATCCTTTGTGTCAGAGCAGAACTGGGGATGGCTGCTGTGACCGAGCAGGAATGTGGGGGGTTGTTTCCATGGAATGCTGCAAGTTGAAGCACTTTCTTTTCAGACTCTTCTGGATGGCAGCTTCTGCAGAGCTGAAGTGGGAAACTCCTGAGATAGCATTATCTTAAAGTGCTGTGACATGGGAGCTTTAGCAATTGCTTAGCTCACCTGCAGTGGTGTAGACTGGGCTGTCTGTGCCTGAAATAGGAGCTCCTGAACAAAAACACCTGTGGAGACAAAGCTTTTACACCTTTCCACCTTTTCCACTCTGAATCAATCCAGTTCTTTTCAAAACACTTAAACTTTCCTAGATGACCTCTCACATCTCTGAGTATACTGTAGCACATGCCTTGGTTAAATCTCTTCCTTCTGTGGCCTGAGGAAGCTTTCCAATCCTGATCCAGGCGCTAGTGTGCTTAATGATTTAAGTGGATTTGGCAGATATCAAAAGCAGATGCTGGCCATCATGAAGAGGATGAGAGTGAGTGTATCAATCCCTGCATGAACCCTCACAGTGCCATGTGATGATCACTGGTTTTGGCAGACCCCCAAGCACCTCTTTCTTTTGCCTCATTTGTATTTTTAATCTCATCTTTGACATTTTTTGTTCTTAGTGACTAACTGTGTTCCGATCCCTTTCCACATGATGCATGCTCACAGTACTTGTTATTTCACGGTGGATTGTCCTTGCCATCTTATAGTGTGTTCCTCTTACTCTTCATCTGTGCTGGGGATGCACACCCTGGTCAAGGAAACCTTTTTTCCTTCCCACGTGTAGTGTTGCATGCCTCTGCTGCCTGTAACAACTTCTGCCCTGCTTGCGGGCACCCAGCCTGGGAGCCACTGCTTGAGCTGGAGTTGGTGGGAAGGATAGGTGTCCTTCCTTCCTCAGCACTACCAGAAGCAGTAACACTTTGCTTATTTATCCTGCATAGTAAGTATGTCACCCTCCTAATTCACTCCTCAATGTGAAACATTCCTGCAGGGGTTTGGAGCCAGTTCCTTGATACAGTGGTTGTAAAGAATGTGGCAAATAGCCAGGGGAAATGGAAGCAGCTCTCAGACAAGAGACGATGACTCTGCATTTGGCCTTTGCAATAGAGAGATGATTTTCCTGGCTAGCATTTTTGATACTCCACCTTTTTAGTCTTCTTCAGAACAGCCTACCATCAGCCTGTGTCTGCTTGGAGTTCCCAGTTGCAGTTTCTAGAGTGAGCAAGTAGAAGTATTTGAGGAGGTTTGCGAAGAGTGTAGGTGAGGATCTGCGCTTCCAAGGAGTGCTTGGTTCAGCACTGCAGTTGCCACATGCTGCTTTTGTTGTGTGGCTTTGTGCTGAAAGGATTTGGAAAATTTAAATTCATCTTGGCTTCACCAGGTCCTTCAGAAAAATCTGCCCGGTGTTTAATTGTTGCTTCCCCCTGTGTCCTTTGCAGCATTGCTGGGAATGTAGGGTACTGGATAACACAATTTCTTTGCTTCCTGTTAGAAGGTCTGCTTCTGGAAGAACCTAAATTTGAGTGCAGTTGTTGTAAGTGTGAGGGGGGGATAGTGAGGCTGTCTGAAACAGAGATGCTGGAGCTTTACTTTTTCTGCAGGATGATGTTCAGCAAGCTTCTAGCAGCACCAAAACCCGCTATTGATGTGAAGGGGCTTCTGTGTTCTTGCAATGAACCCAGTGTGCAGAAGGAGTTGTCAAAGCAGTGTCTGAGAAGCTATTCTCATTTCTGTCTTTGCAAAGCTGTATTAGGTGTTTGCTTCTGAAATGCTCCTTCTTTTGACACAGCATAAGCATAATGGCAAAACAGTGCTTTCAGAAGCAGACAGCAAAGTACAGGACAGTGCAGGCTTCCTCTGCTGATCCTGGCTGTTTGGTGGCTGAAGACAGTCCCATCTGTTTCTCCTCAAGAATTAAGTATGGCAGCTGTTGGAAGCAATGGTTGCTGATTCTCACTCTGGCTGTTTTTGTATCATCTGGATGAATTTTTCTCTGTGATGTGGAGATACTTTGCTACAGAGCAGATGGCGATGCTGATTGTACTGCTCCTTATTCAGCATCCAGCATTGTCCTCCCAGGTGGAATTTACCTGTACCAGTAGAGGTTGCTGCTAGTTAAAACGGTAGGATAAGAGAATGATCTCTCATTCAGTGCTGAAATCTAATCTCCTTTTTCCTCTACGAAGACCTGCAGGCTTCTACCATTCCCCTCTTAAGATCACAGGATGTTAGGGGCTGGAAAGGATCTCTGGAGATCATCAAGTCCACCCCACCATGCCAGAGCAGGACCAGAGAATCTAGCGCAGGTTACATCCAGATAGGGCTTGGAAATTTCCAAAGGAGACTCCACAGCCTGCCCATGGAGCCTGTGCCAGTGCTCTGGGACCCTTACAGTAAAGATGACTACTTGCAGTGCTTCTTGACAAGTGAACATATCTGTGACATACTCCTAATCTGAGGAAAACCTGTAGGACTCCTTCTAGTTCCCACTTCGGTATGCACTGGAATTGAAACTTAGGAGTAACCTGCATGGCATTTTACCCGGTGCTCTATTGGTGTACCATTGCCACAGCTAGTAAACCTAGAGAAAGATGATCTTGAACCCGAGGCTTGATTCCTGCTCTCTGTAATTTTAGGGACCAGCAGCACTAACACAGTCGGGGCTACAGTGAACAGCCAAGCACCCCAGCCTCAGCCCACTGCCATCGCCTCAAGCCGGAAAGGGACTTTCACAGATGACCTGCACAAGCTGGTAGATAACTGGGCCCGAGATGCCATGAACCTGTCTGGCAAGAAAATTGGCAAAGGGCATAGCAACTATGAGGTAAGATGTGACCTGGCAACATTTGTGGTAAGAAACTGTCAGTGTTGGTGGTGTCATTATGGTGTCAAACAGTTGCCGTGTGGCTTGGGCAGCCGCTCTAGAACCTGTGAGCTCTGCCTTTTCTGTGCAGGGAAGGGGACAACTGAAGAGGAGAGCTGGGGATGTGCTTGTGAACATCCATTGAGAAAGGCTTGTGGACTGAGGGATGAGCTGTGGTTTTCAAGTGCAGCCATGTAACTTTTTTTGGGGGTTGGATTTTCTTTCAGGGCCCCGGCATGGCAAGAAAATTCTCGGCACCAGGTCAGCTTTGTATTTCTATGGCATCTTCCCTGGGTGCTACGCCCATCTCTGCATCATCAGCTACCTCTTTAGGTCCCTTCCCGAAGGCCATGTGCCCCCCGCAGCAGTTCGGTTACCCAGCAGCATCCTTTGGCGCTCCGTGGAGCGGGCCAGGTGGTCCGGCACAGCCCCCGCTCAGCCAGTTCCAGCCCGTGGGGGCTGCATCTCTGCAGAGCTTCAACATCAGCAACTTGCAAAAATCCATCAGCAACCCTCCAGGCTCCAACCTGAGGACCACTTAGCTGCACTCAGAGACCCTGCTGGCTAGACCTTGGGACAGGACATGGGGAGGGAGATGGGGCTCTGTATCAACTACTAGTGCTGCAATGAACTGGTAGCTTGCCAGACTGGCAACGATCTTCTCTTTTCCAACCATTGCTGTCAGCTCTCTGTAAAGGGAGTTTCCCCACACACTCTCAAGGGGGAGGAGGATGATCAGCATCCTTCTGATGGAACAGTGCTTTTGACCAAGGCAGTCTGCTCTTGTATGGAACAGAAGCTCTGAAGAGAAGTCAAGGGTTCAATCAGTGTAGAGTTTCTGTCTGGTTTGAGGCTGAATCCACAGGTGTTGAGGTGGGAGAGCTGGATGTTAGCATGAGGCTTTAGCATGCTTCTCATCTCTCCCGGAAGAACCAAGGCCAAGAGAAAAACTGTCCACAGTCCCCCTCCTCTCCCTCTCCCCACTTACCCTTATCTGGCTCCGACGTGGTGGGGCACACAGATGGACTCACAGTGCAGCCCGTGCTCGATAGGTCATTACTGCTTTAAGTAAGGTATTAACAGCTTTGACTGCAGCATTAGAGCAATTCAAATTGTTTAAAGATTTTAAAAGTTCCCTGCGGACATGTACTTACCATCAGTTTTGATGTGGAAACACTGTGATATATAAATGTTGTTGGACAACAGTAGTTTAAAAATGAGTGGAATATAGAGGGTTAAAAAAAAAGTTAAAAAATGGGAAAAAAAGCTAGCTATATCCTTATACTTATTGGAGACACTTTAACGTTTTCCTTTGTATTTTCATTGTATTAGATAAATAAATGTGAATGTAAAATTGTATAAATTAATGTACTTGAATACTTGTCTGTTCTCCCAGTATGCTTGCTGGATATTTTAGTGCCTTGGACTTCTCTTGCTTCTGCAGTTAGCATCGTCTTCCCAGCAGACCCCCAGATGGGCAGAGGGCGAGTCGAGAGCAGGAGGGCTTGCTGGTGGCCAGGAGGCTGGTTTGTGTAGTGGTACTGCTCCTGCTGGGAGTAGGAAGGCATTGGGCAGCAGGCTGGGTGTGGGTGGAACTTGTCCGGGAGGCAGATCTGAAGTTGCAGGTGTGACAGGGGCCAGGTGGGGGTGGGACAGAGGCTTGTGGGTGAAGCTAAACTGAGACTAACCAATATTGTCTAGAGAGGCAGGAGGGCTGGGTGAGAGGTGGAGGGAGGATGGAGAGAACATGTGTGGTTGGGAAGGGCCCAACCTAAGATGCAGTTTGACTCCGCCTGTGAAGTGGGAGAGGTGTTTGGTCAGTATGTGACTTGAGGGAGAGGTGACATTGCTTGTTGGCATGGGCTCATCTGCTGGGATTGCTTTTCTTACCTTTTTTTTCTTTCTTTCTTTTTTTTTTNCACTGAAGCCAGGCACTGACTGTCCTGGTGCAACGTCCATTGCCGGCAATGGATGTATTCAAGCAGCCGGCATCAAGAAGCTTCCTCTCTCTTACTCGAGGACTTAAAGTTTTGTTCACTCTTAACAAATGTCAAGCTGGTACCAGGACTGTAACTCTCTGTCACCTCTTAGTAACTGTACTGTACCTTCTGCTTCGTTCCTTCTCCCTTTTAAAGAGTACTGCTTTCCTCTTTGGAGTACAGCCCCTGCCCACCAGTCTTTGTGTACCACTGCATGGAGCCGTGAAGGGTGAGGGTGCTGCTCCCTGGCGCTTGGCAGTAGCTCACAGGTACCCTGGAGGATGGTGGCTCACACACATTACCTACCTGAAGTTCGTTCCCCATGGAGCCTTAACAGGGAAGCGTTCTGTCTGCAGGTGTTCTCACTCCTCACAAACAACTGTGCAAGGTCTGTCCCTTTCCTGTCACTTGGTTTGTAGCAGTTTTGGCAAGCAAGGGCAGCTGTGGGCTGGAGACAAACACCAGAGGGCAGAAGGTAGTGGTGAGGGCTGGGCTCTGAGCTCCTGAAATCCTGAGGGTTTGTTTTTTGAGGAGCAGGCTCAAGCTACAGAATGAGAGGAGGCTCATGGTGTGCTTGTGGTGGAAGGGGAGGAGAAAGCAGAGGTCTCAGTGGCTGAAGTGAAAGAGAACCTGTGCTTTTGGCCTGAAGGAGTGCAGAAGGGTTTCCTTAGCACACCTGGGGAGAGGGCAGAGGTGCTGCGGGAACAGGAGGCAGTGATGGAACACAGGGAATGCTCACGACAGGGGAACCAACCAGCCGGATGCAGCACAGGGTTATTTAAGTTTGAGCTATAACTTTGAGGTTGTTTGTTCACTTACTGTTATGCAAGAACTGGTTTCATTTACCATTGATTTCCCCTCCCCACTCCTCCTCCTGTGGATGAATAACTGAAGTCTAGAGGAATAAAACTAATGCTACTGAACTGTTAAATTATTTTGTTTAATATTACACTTTGAGTATCTTTTTCCACATAAAATCTGTTTCTGAATTACAAGTGTTTTCTTTACATTATTTAACAATGTACACTGTAAAAAAAAAAAAACCAACAAAAATAAAAAAACAAAACGAATTGAACCTTTGGGCTTCCCTGGCTGGTGTTCGTTGTGTTCTGCACTGAACCCAAGCACTGTGCTGCTTGTGCTCACTTGGGTACCTTTGTAGAGTATTGAACGAAGTCATTCAAATAAACCAGACCTGCTTTTGTGGAGCTGTGGGTTTTTGTGCTGAAGCTGGAGCCTGCTGTTCTCCTCACTGGAGTGGTTTAACCACTCCCCAGCTGATCCCAGGAAGTACAAGGCCATCTTAATGAGACCCTGAACTTCTGAAAAGCAGTGATGGGTAAGAGCCCTTGGCCATTCAAGAGCGTTGCAAAACAAGGTACTGTAAAGAGCAATGACTAGAACGATCATCTTTAGCAGACGGGCCCAAGGAGAGGGAGAAGGGCTGAAGGATAAGGTACAAGGAGTATCATTGCTTTTATGGCTGAGACTGTCAGGAATTGACCAGTCAGGAGGGAAACTTGCTCAGTGATGGCACCTGGGAACTCTTCCTACTGGAGGTTTGCCAGCAGTGGCTCTGTGCTTCCTTTCAGCAGTGCAGTTAGACCAGGCCTGGGGAAGCCTGTCCTGGGCACAGTACAGTCCTGCTTCACTGTTGGGCCCCCCAGAAGGGAGCAGGAGTGAGCACTTGTGGTGCTGAGGAGGGGAAACTTTAGTGTAGCTGTGGATTTTGAGATGGAATTCTTAGAACATGACAGTAGTTGAGAGAGAGGAACTACCTACAGGGTCATTCTCAAACAGCTGTAGACCTGCAGGAATTTCTTGGTATTTCTAAACACTAATTGCTGCTGCATTTCTTTCCATTTTAAGAACAGCTTCTGCTGTGAGTCATGCTGTGCAAGGCCTCAAAGGGGAAAAAAAAAAACCCAGCTCCCAGTGTGACTATTCCTGCCCTTTTCTAAAGGACCAATCCTGAGAGGCACGTTGCAGTGATTTCTCTTTAAAGGAGGCAGGGCTACGTTGGCACTGTGTGCACGGAGCTGAAGCTGGGGCAGCTGTGTTTGCATGAGACACTGTTTGTTATTGTAAAAGCTTGGAGCAGCTTAGCATACAGGAATTCTGTATGCACACTCCCTCCCTAACTGGCATCTGATTTCAACAGGGAGTGCATGACTCAAAACATGTTACCTATTTCTTCCCTGAAGGCACCACTCAACTGGAGAGAAAACTGTAACAGAGAAACCTGAAGCTGTTCTCCAAGTACTCAATTATCATTTGTCCTGTATCTCTCCATACTGAAGTCAATCAGTCCTTGTTCTTTGTCCTGTTAAGGAGGTAAGTGGATAGCAGAGGCTATTTTAAGGAAAAACAGCTGAGTGCTGAAGGTAAAGTAGGAGGAACAAGAATAAATGCTGAATGCTTCACATGTGTTCATTTGCATTTAGGCTGCTTTGAGACTTGACCTGATGGAACAGTGATGGCAGAGCACAGGCATAAGGTCCTGGTTCATGTCTGACATTGAGTTCAGGTTTGGACTACTTAAGAGTTTACGCTCTGTAAATTTTCCTGGCCTAACTCTTAACTCCCAGTCCTGCAGTATCTTCCTCCTTGTCTCCAGCACTGCATTTGTGCAGAACGCTGCTGTACCCAGGTTGAAGTGCTGCTTAAACTTTCTTCACCTGACCTTCTTACTGGAAGGAAGAGTTGTTGGTTTGCTCTGCAGTTTAAAACCCACTGCAAGGTTTCTGTTGCCCATGCTAAAGCAATTGCCAGGCTCTACAGATGCGCAGTCTCCTTAGCTTCTTAGTTGTAACTCCTGGTAATGTGTTAACTTCTTTGAGCTTGTTAACAGGAAATGAGCTGTAAAGGTTTGCAGGGTCTGGAGGCACCACCAGCAGGTTTGTTTGTGAAGTTCTGTGTTTATTTTTATATTTAAAAGCATTGAAAACTTATTTAAAAACAGAAGTGCAGCTCCTATTCATTTTACAGAGGGTCCAAGCCAACACTGAGGTGCTATGTGCAGCTCCAGCAGAAGTCCCAGCCTGCTCCTGCCCCTCTGCTGCCCTGTTGCAGTCACACTTCAGTCTGCTGCTGCACAGGGAAGCAGCTACAGCTGAGGAGAAGGGAAGGGCTCTGACCCTGCTTGTGCAGCTGCAGGGCAAACAATGGAGCTGGGGAGCAGAGGCTGACACTGCCACAGTGTCACACCCTCAGCCTCACTGAATAGGCAGCCGCAGCTTTGCTGTCTGGCTACAGCCCACCCTCTCCCCATCTTGCTGAAAAAAATCTCTTTTCCATGATGAAATGCAGCACTGAGGGGAAAAAAAGCCATGAACTGCATCTCCTTTTGAAGATGAATTCTGTTACCATTTCAGGCACATCATCTGTCCTGTCTGTCTGTAATACAGCCAGGAGGCTGCTGCTGCAAAGCATAAACGATTGGTTGTTTATAGACAAAGGCATCTGGAGCACACAATAAGCTACAAGCACATCGAGTCCCTGCTGGCTGCATTAAACTCTTTCGTGTTGCTTCCCCATAACATACAGACAAATCCATTAATGCATTAGACTCTCACAGAATGTGAGCAGCCAGCTACGGTCCTGAGATGTAATCCAGGATGGAGGTAGTGGTACCAGCAGGTGTCTTAAGTAGGTTCTAGCCTCCTTTTCTTCCAGCTTTGACTTCTCCTGTGGGGGCTGCAGTCTGCAAAGAGGGAAATATAGAGAAACTGAACTTCTGTAAAAGCTGCTTTTCCTGCTTCTAAAAGTGCTCCTCGGTTCTTTTCACAGAGTCTGAATGTTACGGGTTGTGAAGGGACCTCAAGAGATTGAGTCCAACCCCCTGCCAGAATGGTGATGGAAGGGACCTCTGGAGGTCGAGTCCAACCCCCTTGCCAAGGCAGTGTCACCTAGAGAAGGTTACACAGCAGCACACCCAGGTGGGTTTGGAATGTCTCCAGAGGAGACTCCTCCACTTCTCTGGGCAGCCTGCTTCAGGGCTCTGTCACCCTCACAATAGTTCTCTCTCCTGTTCCCACGGCATCTCCCCTGCTCCAGCTTGCACCCATTGTCCCTCGCTGGGTCACTTGACATCCCTGAGCAGACCCTGGCTCCATCCTCCCACTGCTGCCCTGCCTGTCTTTACCAACACCTGTCTCTAGCTCTTACACGTCAGGACAGGTAGCTGGAGAGCCCAGGCAGTTCTGGCAGAGGGGAGACTTAGACTGGATGTTAGGAGGAAGTTCTTTGCAGTGAGGGTGGTGAGGCACTGGCACAGGTTGCCCAGGTGTTCAAGGCCAGGTTGGAGGAGGCCTTGAGTGACCTGTACTAGTGGGAGGTGTCCCTGCCTATGGGACCCAGGCAGTTAGAACTAGATGACCCTTGAGGTCCCTTCTAACCTCACCATTCTGTGATTCTATGATTCTTGCTGCTCTCCCAGCAGCTGCAGCCAGCTCCCAAGAGAGTGTTTCTCCCTCTCTAGTTCACTGAGCTAGCTGTGCCACTTGTAAAACACAGAGCAGTCACCAAGACACAGCTCTTGCCATGTTCTGGTAGCAGGTACCTGGGAGGTGGTGGTTGGCACAGCCTTTGTTGCTCACGATGGTAGCAGATGGCTGCAGTTGTGCAAGCCTGGCTGGAGCTGTGTGGTAATTCATTCTGTGAGGTGTCCTGTTACGAGTAGTCATCTGATGGCACCCAGGGGGTGTTTTAGGTGTCCAGTGTCCAGCTGCTGGGTCTGCTGTTTTGTGACCCATTACCTTAAGATCAGTGGTCTCCAAGGAAATGTCCCAAAACTCAGGATCATCTAGAATAAGGAGGTGATCAAACCACAGATTGTGCTATGGTACTTCAGGAATGACACTCAACCTACAGCTGGTGGCCACTATAAAAGCTGTTAAGCTGCAAAGCACTTTCTAATGTCAGTGCACAGCAGGGAAATAGTGCTACCAACTCTGGGCTTAAGCTGTGCCCGGGCACTGTGCTGTGAGTCACAGGCAGTCATGTTAAGGAAGGCCACCCCTTCCTCCTCATACTCTTGTTTCTCTGCAGTATTCCTTCAGGAAAAGGGTTTGCTGAATAGGTACAACTCTGTTGAAGAGCTCAAGTGTGAAACCTCTCCTAGTGACCAACATTCCTCTGCCCCTCAAGCAAGGTTTGTATTGTTGAGATCAGACTCCTACTCACACTTCTATTCCAGTCTGTTCAGAACATTTACACAGCACCTTGAAGAGTTGATTTAGGTGTTAACACACTAGCACCAATCACTTTTTGGCTGACCTGCAAAGAATTCTTCTTCCACTGCTTGCTCCTGTTGTACTGCTGCTGAAGTGCTGTGCTTTACAGGTGTTGCTAGATGAAGGTAACAGAAGAGAAAATTAATACTAGAAATAGAGAACCCTTTTGCTCTTTTACAGGGCTTGAGTCTGAGGTAATCAGCTGCAACTGCTACCAGGTACCCTCTTTCTCCCTGCAGCTGGTTATGTTTTGCTTAGTAGAATGGTGAGACTCTGTAGGTGATCACAGCTGACAAGAGTAGCTGCGCTGCTTTGAACAGTCTTACCCCATCCCCAAGGTCCTGCTTACCATGTGTGGCTGTCCAGACTTTCCATAAGTGAAGAACAACATTGTAGTAGTTAACACAATCTCTATTTGCCTACAACCATCTCAGCAAAGTGCTGCAGCCTCAGCTCAGGTGCAGCATCTTAATGGCGCAGACATGCAGCCACTGTGCTGCATAAAGCTTTAGGCAGTTTGAATGGTGCAGTTCAAGAGCTGCTGGTCCTGTTACTTTAAGAGCACAGAGAGGGAAAAGTACAATAACCCTCAGAGGGGTATTGATAA
Source organism: Semnornis frantzii (assembly GCA_013399775.1). NCBI lineage: Eukaryota > Metazoa > Chordata > Aves > Piciformes > Ramphastidae > Semnornis > Semnornis frantzii. Next base: position 55,369 of record VWYK01047515.1, read on the forward strand.
CAGAGCACAAAAGCAAATGAGACTGATCAGGCTGCTCTGCTGAAGGTAAGAAATGGCTGACAGTATCTGTCACTAAACCCTTCTGCTGTGATTCTGTCCAGTCTTACCTCTCTTGGTGCTGGGAGTGGCTGCTGCAAGCTGCTTTTTCTCCATCTGCTCCCGGAACTGCTGCTGTAGCTGCTTCTGTCGCAGTTTCCGCTGGTAGGTGGCATCACAGTCCAGAGCTAAGGAGTCTGTAGTTCTGCTCCTCCCCACAAGTGAGCACAAAGTTAAACAGGATCTCAGCAATTACATTAGATAAGGGAAAAAATGCAGAAAGAAATAACAGCAAGGAAAATGCACAAAAGTAGGATTTGATGGTGTATCCTGCACTGGGCAGCCCATGTGCTCTCAAAGGTACAGAAGCCTCTACTACAGCTGCCAGAAGGAATTTGTAACAGCAGTCTCACCTGGAACTGTTCGGCTGTTTCTGCTCTGTTGGTGCTGTAGCAGCTTCTGTCTGAGCAGGCATACAACTAGATGCCATCTCATAATGTTGTCTCCCTCCTGTTTTCTGCCTTTCCAAACAGCTACTGTATCTTGCTTTTTCTATTTCAGGCTCATAGTCCCGTCTTTTAGCTTTGGCCAAATCTAACTCAGGGATCTAGTCAAGGGAAAAAAGTAGAAAACACATTCAGAAATGTCCTTCCTCAAGTTAATGAAATATGCACAGGCTTTTCCTATGCAGTGCTGCCAGTTTGCTCTAAACGGAATTGAGTTAGAAAGCTAATATCCACGTTCAGGATGAAGTCCTTCAGTTAGCTGAGCATTGACCTGCTGCAGTTTTCTGTGAGCTGATAGTTCTGTGCCTCAGAGCAGACAGCCCATGCCTCCCCACCTGTGCTGTCTGCAAGCAGGTGACTGGGGCAGAGTTCTGCACCTTCTCAGGCAGGCTCACAAGTTGCTGTGCCTGCTCCTTCTGCCAGTTCTATTTCCACACTTGTATTAAAGCCTTTACTCAGCTCTCCCATCACGAGGCCTCTGAGAAAGGGCCACCGTCCTCTTTTGATTAAAGATGCCTTGGGTCTGCCATTTTACAAATTTGTGGCAGTGCTCCTAATAACAATGACCCTGGAAAACAGAGATCTGTGCCATCTTGGGGACATGTCACTTTGGATCTGCTCCTACAGCTCCAGGTTGGCTAGCAGAGTTTGCTAAGTCTCAGTGTGTCCATGAAAGTCTGTGGGTCAGCAGTGGAAAAATGCTCCTTGTTCCTCCATCAACAAGGTAGGTTAAGGTCTAGAGCCTACTGCCCCCAGCTGGTGCACAGCAGGAGCTCACAAGCTCCATGTTAGTGACTGAGCTGCAACCTCCCTAACAGGCAGGCCAGCTGCCGCACTGTGCAGCCTGCTCTTACACCACAACAACTCTGCAGGTCTTGCTAGCTCTTAAAGAACAGGCTGGCAGCACAGCTGGCACTGATGAAGGTGTACAGCTCAGTGTCTTGTCTCTCTCTGGATCATGAACACAGGTGTAGGTGCCAGTGTCATTGAACAGAGAGACAACAGGACCACAACTGTCACAAGAGGTCTGGAGAGGGAGACTCTTTCTTCACCTGCTGCAAGCAGCACGAATTGAGTATCTGTGGCAAATTGTCCAGGAGAACTCTGCAACAGTGCACACTAACAGGCCCAGGCTACTGGTAGCACAGCTGCATGTGTTTAGGGCTGAGATGCACTGAGAGAATGATCTGTAATCTTTCTACCCTGAAGGACCAGGAGCAGTGGGCATCTTCCAGTCCCTCCTCTAAGCAGCCCATGTACTGCACCTGATGTGGAAGCTTATTCACAGCTCGTAGGTAGTCTTTGTCCAGGATGCAGTTCCCAAGAGCATTCCCAAAGCACCTAAGAAACAAGAGAGCTCACTGGGACTGAAAATAACACTTAATTCTCCTTGAACTTCTGGGAGATGAACAAGTACTGATCTTCACTTACTTGAGTGCTCTCTTCAGTCCATCTGTTACTGCCTCCTTTCTTGCCTTTTCGAGGGACAAGGCCTTTGACTTTAGGCCTTCACTGACTCCATACCCCACATCTTCATGGTATGACCCATCCTGCAGCAGAATTTCCAAAACAGCAGGTGTGAAGGAATCTCTGCACAGCCGGCCCTTGTTGTTAGGTGCTGTGCCTCCCTGAGCCTGCCAGCTTGCTCTTAGCTGGTTGCTCTAAAGCAAGGGCAGTGTTTTGGGAGCTGCTAGGTGCTCTGCTGTAGCACAGCACTCAAGCACCACAGTCTGAACTGTGTGACAACTTCCACTCGCATCTCTAGGCCACTGTTGAGCTGCAGACAGAGCAGACAGAATCCACTTACCTTCAGCTGAACTTTCACAAAGGCACAGACCCCCACGTAGAACTTGCCATTGTTGAGGTCAACAAAGTCTGTGAGAGGGGAAAAACAACATCCTAAACAGTCCAAAGGAATGTCCATCCATAGTCAGGTCTTATGCTGTCTTTTGAGCACTCAGCAGGAGCCATACTTGCTGAATAGCCCAAGGAGCCACATCACCACCTATAAAATGGAGCATGGCTTACAGGATATGAAAGGTTGAGATGCTGACTTGCCTGTAAGGCTGGGGCCTGTGCTGTGATGCTTTCTGGTCGCCAGTGGCTGGGTGTACCAAACTCTCAGACCTTGCTACTGAGTGTGTAAACTTCAAACTTCTCCATATCTCATATGTTTTAAGTGTTACTTCCCATTCTGCTACGTATCATAGAAGCATAGAATGAGTCAGTGTTGGAAAGGACCACTAGGATCATCTAGTTCCAGCCCCCTGCCATGGGCAGGGATACCTTAGATGAAAACATGTGTTGTGCTTTGAAGGCTTGGGTGGGAAAAAAAAAAAAGTATCAATTTATAAAAGCAGCAATGGAACAGAAACTGTTGCTTTTGAAAGGATTTTTTTTCCCCTTATGACATAGCAGAAGGCTCCAGTTTGCAAGATTCCGTACAAGGTTTTATCGGGGACAGGCTGCCTGAAGAACTTAATGGGCTGCAATATAACTCTGCATCCAGAATCTCTGCATCCAGATCTACCTTGTCTGATACCAAAAGCATTGCTAGGTAAGATACAGCAGTCTGGCAAGTCTGATAGAAACATGACACACCTGAAGTGCAATGCTTTGAAGCTGAAGTAACTGCACTCTTGGAGTCCAGAAGCTTTTCTGTACTTATTGTGTCTAGGTGTTTAACTGGTTTGTAAACCTGACAGGGATGCAAGCCCTTTTTGTACCCAGGGTTTAATAAAACCAAACAAAAAACCCCAACAACCCCCCCCCAAAACCAGAATCCTCTGCCTCTGAGTTGCTACTGAACGAGTTCTTGTGGCATTACTTGATAAACAGAAGTTGGAAGAATCTCAGTCCTTTCTTGATTGAAAAAGAGAAAGTGATACTGAAGAGATGAGAATCAATGAAGTAACTTGTTTTATGCCTAGAACTTACCAGCCTGAAGAAAGAAAAAGTTTCTGAATGCAGAGGGGAAGGAAGGAAGTATGTTTAGGCAGCTGTGTTGAGCTGCTACAGCAGCCAGTCTTCAGAGTATGCAGAGCAGGTCTGCAAATGAGGGCAACTCCTCTGGTAGGTTCTACTTCAGCTATTGGGATAGAAGAATATTCAAGTGCTGGAGTGTGTCCAGAGAAGGGCCACGATGACGATCAGAGGGCTGGAGCTCCTCTCCTATGTGGACAGGCCAAGACAGTTGGGGTTGTTCAGTCTGGAGAGGAGAAGGCTCTGAGGAGACCTTGCTGTGGCCTTCCAGTATCTGAAAGTGGCTTCAAGAAAGCTGGGGAGGGACTTTTTAAGGTGTCAGGTAGTGACAGGAGTGGGGCGAATGCATTCAAGCTAGAGGAGGGGAGATTCAGAATAGATGTAAGGAAGAAGTTCTTCACCATGAGGGTGGAGAGAGACTGGCACAGGTTCCCCAGAGAGGTGGTGGAAGCCTCATCCCTGAATGTTTTTAAGGCCAGGCTGGAGGTGGCTCTGAGCAACCTGATCTAGTGTGAGGTGTCCCTGCCCGTGGCAGGGGGGTTGGAGCTGGATGACCCTTGAGGTCCCTTCCAGTCCTGACAATTCTATGATCATCTCAATAAGCATTTTCTAGAAGAGGATCTCCCCCCCAGGTTTTTTACTGTAAAAAATCTCAGGATGATCTACTGGCTACAAGAAGCTGCATAAAAAGATGGGTCCCTAAAGATGAGGGGAATATTGACTTTGAATATTAACTTGCTGGAATAGAAAAATTTACAAGCAAGTATAAAAGTTGGCTCAGAGCAGTCAGCTGCTAAATAGTTCAATTGTAATTACTCTTGACTGTAGTCACTGAGTGCTCCCATAAGAGATGAGAAAACTTGGTTAGAATAGCTCAAGAATAATCATAAACACACTTAGAATAATGACTATGACATATTCCAGGGCAAGATTAAAAACAGAGACTCTACTATTATTATGCAATTTCCCTCACTCTTATAGCCTGCTAAAACACCTGGAAATTCTACTCACCTCTCCCCAAGCTTTTTGAAGTGACCAAGTTCTAGGACAGATTCCCTAGTCCTTACCTGAGAGAGTTTTCCCTCAGTGCCTGTAAGGAGTCAATATAATCTTCCTCCTTCTCCTCTCTTCCCCTCCCTCCCTGCCACTGCCTCGGAGATAACAGATGTAGAGAATTTTAGTGGAGATAGACAATGAGTTACTACTCTATTGCAGGGATATCAGATGACACCAAAAGAGACAGGAGGAAAACAAAAGGAAAATTCCTGATTGAATCCCCACAGGTACCTGTGCCAAGCCCCCATGTGAAATTGAAACCAGAAGAGAGAAAACTGAGCCCCCAGCCCAGAACAGGCAACTTTACAAACTACAGCACGATCCCTAAGCCTCCCAAATCCCAGCAGCACCCACTTCTGCCATGCAGCAAGCACCGCTCAGGATGGTGTTAGGTCCCTGCCAAGACCTCATCTTGAGCACTGTGTTGAGTTTTTGGCTCTCCAGTTTAAGTGGGACAGGGATCCACTCAAAGTCCAGCAGAGGGCTATGAGGATGATGAGGGGAGTGGAACACTGCCTGATGAGGAGAGGCTGAGGGACCTGGGGCTGCTTAGTCTGGAGAAGACTGAGAGGGGATTGAATCAATGTTTATAACTATCTGAGGGTTGGGGGGGGGTTGGGGTGGGGTATGTGCACAGATTCTGCTCCCTTGCTCCCTGGGATAGGACAAGGAGCAATGATGGAAGCTGCAGCACAGGAGGTTCCAGCTCAACACAAGGGGGAACTTCTTTACTGTAAGGGTCCCAGAGCACTGGCACAGGCTGCCCAGAGAGGCTGTGGAGTCTCCTTCTCTGGAGCCTTTCCAGGCCTGTCTGGATGTGTTGCTGTGTGCCCTGAACTAGATTGTCTGGTCCTGCTCTGGCAGAGGGATTGGACTGGATGATCTCTTTGGGTCCCTTCCAACCCCTGACATCCTGTGAGCCTGTGATCTATCTATATGTGTGATTCTGCTCCAGCCATTACAGTGCCTCACAGGGAAATAAGAGGGAAGCTTTCATTACTCTCTAGAGACACTCACCAACATTCTGCTGAGTGACTGAATGAGCCCAGCCATTGAAGCCAAACATCTCATTGGCCAGACTGATCACCTTATGCCCCTCAATGTAGCAGACCTGGAAAGAAGAGCAGGTATCCATAACTGACATACAGAAATACACACACGACTGCACACAGCTATATCTCTCTGTTTAAAGAGGCATCACACCCATCAGCTCAAGCTCTGGAAACTCAACTAAAGGCAAGGCTCAGCTATTGCCACTGAAAGGATAATAGTGCAGCTTTAGGTTCACCCTCTTGCAGCAGCTGTGATGAGGAGTTCACATGACTCTCTAGGTATGACATAATCTATAACTAGTGAGCACTAAAGGCAAAATGCAGTCAGTGTTATACAGTGCCCTCATGTACCTTTTCTGGAGAAGGCTCCAAGGTGACCTTATTGTGGCCTTCCAGTATTTGAAGGGGGCCTAAAGGAAAGCTGGTGAGGGACCTTTTTAGGATGTCAGGTACTGATAGGACTAGGGAGAATGAAGCAAAACTAGAAGTGGGCAGATTCAGTCTGGACGTTAGGAAGAAGTTCTTCACTGTGAGGCTGGTGAGACACTGGCACAGGTTGCCCAGGGAGGTGGTGGAAGCCTCATCCCTGGGAGTTTTTAAGGCCAGACTGGATGGGGCTCTGAGCAACCTGATTTAGTGTGAGGTGTCCCTGTCCATGGCAGGGGGTTGGAACTGGATGATCTTTGAGGTCCCTTTCAAGCCTGACACTTCTGTGATTCTGTACTCCAGTATGGGGAAACATTAAGAAAGAGTATCTCAGTGTCCCACAGGCAGATAGGTGCCCTGGTAAAGGGTGAGGTACTGACAAGCTGTCTGCCTTTTGCACTGCAAAAGGCAGAATTTATGCTATGCAGATTTGCTTTTTGTATTTGCATTGGGAAATGAACTTATTATTAAATGACTTTATTTAGCCTTGTTTTCCTGGGGAAAAACCCAAAGCTGCAACATCTGTGCCTGTTCCTACCTTTTGTCCTCCTCCAGCTTGCCGGCTGCTGATGTACTCTGGGCCCAGTCTCTGACGAAGAGCATCCTGGATAGCTTGATATTCATTTGCTGTGTATTGATACTTGACAAGGAAAAGATAATATAAATCTTCTCACCCTCCCTATTTTAGCTCCCCTTTTGCTGCTGCTATCCAGTCTTTAGGCCGTGCAGCCCCTCCAATAGGTGTGTGATCCATTTCAATAGCCAAGCCTCTCTTCATTTGTGTTTGGCTCTATTTAAACTTAAACATAAGTCTCTGACTGACACTAGAATGCGTGTCTGTTACTTAAAGGCACAAGCTAAAAGGGAGACTGCTCCTGCCTATGCCATAACCGAGAACTACATCTAAATGCCTGTCATGAAGAAGAGAATAACTACACCACTGAGGAGTCCGTTCAGCCCACACACTGTTTCCTTTCTTCCTTTTTAATAGCTGAAAATAATTGACTTTTCTGAACCAATACAGAGACTGTGTGCAAGCCTGATCCAGGCCATTTGGGAATAAGAATAAAATGAGCCCCATTTTTAAGGAAAAATAAAAATTAAAACCCTTCCATGAAGAATTCACAGCAACTTATTGTAATTTCTGGCACGCTGAGTCTATGGGGAGAAAAATACTATGTACATAACTGGGGTAACAGATAGGACTCCAGCCTTGCTGTATCCAACTCTACGATTTCCAGAAGCACAAAACTTCGATTTCTCACTCAGGCAAAAAGAACTGACCTGTCCGAAGCAAGCAACTGAATTGCCAGCACTGGAACTACTGCTGCTGATGTGGCTCTCGCTGTCCTTCCCTTGACTTCCAGGCATCACTAGGGATGAGAAAATGTAAACACTGAAGAGAGCCAAGAGTCTGTATGAAGGTATGCCAAAATGGTGTGGAAGTCCACTGCCTGGTGAGTATAACAATATTCTGTAGCAGATGTTATCAGAGGGCTGCAGCAGCTCTCCTATGAGGACAAGCTACAAGAGTTGGGGGTCTTCAGCCTGGAGAAGAGAAGGCTTCGAGGAGACCTTAGAGTAGCCTTCCAGTATCTGAAGGGAGCCTACAGGAAGGCCGGGGAGGGACTATTGACAAGGTCTTGCAATGACAGGACAAGGGACAATGGGTTTGAACTGGCAAAGGGGAGATTGAAACTGGATGTTAGGAAGAAGTTCTTTACAGTGAGGGTGGTGAGACACTGGCACAGGTTGCCCAGGGAGGTTGTGGCTGCTCCCTCCCTGGAGGTGTTCAAGGCCAGGCTCGATGAGGCCTTGAGTGACCTGTCCTAGTGGAAGGTGTCCCTGTCTATGGCAGGGGGTTGGAACTAGATGATCCTTGAGGTCCCTTCCAACCTTACCATTCTATGATTCTATGTGTTGGACATTTCAGTGATGTTATACTTCTGACTCTATGGAACTGCTGTGATCCCAGTTGGAAATTTGCTTTCTCAGGTTGTTTCAGAACAGCAAAACCTTTTGTTCTCAAATACATTATGCTATGTATGCAGAAATGGCTACTTTTATCCTAGAAGAAGAGGCACTGTTCTTGTCTACCATCTATACAAGCAATAAGGGTGAGCCCAAAGTACATTATTAGACAACAGTGAAACTACTTTTTTTAAATGAATAAATTATTTGTGCACAAAAAAAAAAAAATTATCAGCATAAGAGCAGAGGTAAGAATGAGAAAAAAAAATGAATGTTTTGAGTAGTTGTTGCAAATAATATACTGTTAACAAATTATTTTTGACACTTTTTTCTTTTAAGTAGATATGAATGCATTGTACCATTCTAGGCAACAAAAACCAAAACAATGACCTTTGAGACTGTTCAGCCCTTCCAAGATCACTTTCATTATTTCACAGGCTCACAGGATGTCAGGGGTTGGAAGGGACCCAAAGAGATCATCCAGTCCAACCTCCCTGCCACAGCAGGACCAGACAATCTAGCTCAGGGCACACAGCAACACATCCAGACAGGCCTGGAAAGGCTCCACAGAAGGAGACTCCACAACCTCTCTGGGCAGCCTGTGCCAGTGCTCTGGGACCCTTACAGTAAAGAAGTTCCCCCTTGTGTTGAGCTGGAACCTCCTGTGCTGCAACTTACATCATTGCTCCTTGTCCTATCCCAGGGAGCAAGTGAGCAGAGCCTGTCCCCCTCCTCCTGACCCCCATCCCTCAGATATTTATAAACATTTATTACATCCCCTCTCAGTCTTCTCCAGACTAAGCAGCCTCAGGTCCCTCAGCCTCTCCTCATCATCCTCATAGCCCTCTGTTGGACTCTCTCCAGCAGATCTCTGTCCCTCTTAAACTTGTCTCTTACAGGCTTAGGAAAAGCAGAGACAATTTTCTAAACTGTGAGTTGCCTATACCTAACTTGTCAAGTCTTTAACTCTTGTGTTGCAAAGGCAGCAGATGAACTATGCAGAGCCGAAGACCAGGCAGAATCTGCAGGACCTGGAAGGAGCTGTACTTCAGTAGATGGCAGCCTTCTCCAAGGCAGCATTCAACAGCCACCCAGTACTGCACCACCACCTCATCCTGCTGCTGGAGAAGTGGTCTTGCTGAGAGCTGATGCAACAAACATGCAAATAAGCTGAGCAGCACTTCTACATCAGCCCACAGGGACAATCTTGCATTGTGCTTGCACAAAGGCTGACTACAACTGGCAGTTCATCGCAAGGGCTTTTGTATGCAATGTAGCACAAATCAGTCACATATAAGGCAGCCTGAGATATCAAAACAGGGTGAGCAAATCTGAAATCCTCTGTAGATAGCATTAGTTAGTCAGACAGAGCCTGGCTGGGTTTTGGCTAGCAGGGTTTTCTGTTCTAGTCCTTTTCAAAGTTGTTTTTCCAGTCTCTAAAGAGGTAAGTCAAATTTTCCAGAGAATTTGGCAAACAACTTTCAGAAAGAGGATACTTGATGGTCTCTTGGCAACTATAGCCACTGGCAACTATGCCAGGTGTAGCTAAATCCTCCTTAATTTTGTCTGGCTGCAATTCTTCACCTTGGGTCTGAAAGTCATTTTTTGTAGATTTCAATTGAAAGTTAGCTGCAATTTGTGGTAAAAGCATTTGGGGACGGAAGAGAAATTAGCATTACCTGGAGAAACACTTGTGAAATAAGCAGGCTATTTCCCCCATTAAGCAAATAGTTCATTGCATTGTGAGGGAGACAATCAGAAAAGAAAAATAGTATGCATGGTGAGTGGCAGAAGGAATTACTTTGAACAATTGTAAAATTTTTTTTTTCACTCAAACCAGTCTAAGTCAGATCTTAATCATTATGAATTGGCTGGGAAAAAAGCAATGCTCAGAACATGTGCATTTGCCTACATAAGCCTGTTGCTAGTTTGCCGCAAAGCTTCATTCATAGATGGGTGGCATTTTGAACCACAGAATCACAGCAAACATACAGTTGCAAGAGACCTCCAAGCTCGTCCAGTCCAACCCTCGATCCAGCACTGCAGGGCCAACACTAAACCATGTCCCTAAGCCCCAGCTCCACAGGCTGCTTAAACACCTCCAGGGAAGGTGACTCCAGCACTGCCCTGGGCAAAACATTCCAAGGTCTGAGAACCCTCTCTGGGAAGAAATATTTCCTAGCATCCAGACTGAACCTCCCTGCTGCATCTTGGAACCATTTCCTCTGCTCCTGTCCCTTGCCACCAAGCAGCAGAGGCTGCCCCCTCCTCACTCCAACCTCCCTTCAGGGAGCTGTAGAGAGCAGTGAGGTCTGCCCTCAGCTTCCTCTTCTGTAGCCCAAACATCCCCAGCTCCCTCAGCCCCTTCTCATAGCACAGGTGCCCCAGGCCTTCTCTCTACATGCTCCAGCCCCTCCATGTCCTTCCTGGAGTGAAGGGCCCAGAACTGAACACAACACTCCAAGTGTGGCCTCAGCAGTGCTGAGCACAGGGGGATGATCCCCTCCTGTCCCTGCTGGCCCCAGTGTTTCTGTTCCCAGACAGGATGCCATTTGCTCTCTTGGTCACCTGACACTGCTATTTTATATTTAATTGACTGTCAACCAGAACCCCCAGGTCTCTCTCCGAGTCACAACTTTCCAACCGCACAGGACAAGTGCAGAGTCCTGCATCTGGGGAGGAATAATAAACTGCACCAGTACAGGTTGGGAGGTGATCTGCAGGAGAGCAGCCCTGTGGAGAGGGACCTGGGAGTGCTGGTGGAGAACATCCATGGGACAGCAATGTGCCCTTGTGGCCAAGAGGTCCAATGGGATCCTGGGGTGTATTAAAACAAGTGTGTCCAGCAGATCAAGGTAGCTTCTCCTCTACTTCTACTCTGCCCAGGTGAGACCTATCTTGAGTACTGCCTTCAGTTTTGGGTTCCCCAGTTTAAGAGGGACAGGGATCTCCTGGAGAAGGTCCAGCAGAGGGCTACGAGGATGATTAGGGGAGTGGAGCACTGCCTCATTGAGGAGAGGTTGAGAGACCTGGGCCTGTTTAGTCTGGAGTAGAGAAGACTGAGAAGAGATTTAATAAATGTTTATAAATATTTGAGGGCTGGGGGCACAGGCTCTGCTCACTTGCTCCCTGGGATAGGACAAGGAGCAATGGATGGAAGCTGCAGCACAGGAGGTTCCAGCTCAACACAAGGGAGAACTTCTTTCCTGTAAGGGTCCAGAGCACTGGCACAGGCTGCCCAGAGAGGTTGTGGAGTCTCCTTCTCTGGAGCCTTTCAAGGCCTGTCTGGATGTGTTCCTGTGTGCCCTGAGCTAGATTGTCTGGTCCTGCTGTGGCAGGGAGGTTGGACTGGATGATCTCTTTGGGTCCCTTCCAACCCCTGACATCCTGTGAGCCCTAAATCTGTAGCTTACTATGGGGTTGGTGTGACCCAGGTGGAACCAGTATGAAGTCTTCTTTTCAATATGGTGTACACCATTATCAGTCTAAATTCTCTTTAGAATTACACCTTTGAAGAGGCTTTGAATAAGATATAGAAATTTATTCTGAATGGGGAGTACAAAATTCTGCTGAAAACAGCTTCCCACCATATGGCTTTAATCCAACAGCTCTGACACTGCTAGAGACAGCACCAGCCATATACTGTGCAATAAATAATATAAAAACATGTCACTGGTTCTGTCTTCATATGATGTGTTGCTCTATAGCTTGTGTGGGGGGAGATTGATGATGCCAGTTTACTTTCAGGTTTCTCTACAACTGGTGAAGCATAGCACAACAAAGCTCTGTATCTCCAAGCAATTGTCAGAGCATTTCAAAGTGACAGAACCTTAGTTTCACAATGATGGGAGTGAAAGTTTGGAAGGCAGAAAAGTTAATCTGCAAATGGAGTTATAAATTTACCACAGCACCGGAGCCAGGAGCTAAGGGAAGACATGATGCTGCCATTCTTCAGCACAACACTGTCTCCTCACCTCTGCCCCTCCCATCTCTCTCTAATGGTTTAACTCACCTCAAACATTAATATTGAACTAGATAATGAGCTACTGACTGGAGTGCAAAAGAGCCTCAAACACCTTCCAGGGTCAGGTCAGTGCTAGGAGATAGCTGACTCTCAAAGCAGCGTTAAAAACCTCTGTCTTTTCAAACCACGTTGGAAGACCAAAAGGTAATGTGGAAATATAATTGTTCAGCATCAGGGATGGTAAAAGTAGTTTATCATCAGTTAGAAAATCTAGCACCCATTGTCATTTTTGCCTTACAAAGGGTCCACAAAGTGAAAAATGCATCAAAAGCACCTTAGGAAACATCTCATTCCAAACAATTCTATATACATCTGCTTTCTTGGAATGGAAATCTTTACACATCAATTCTTTGCATTAATCTATAATTCTGTACAGAAAACGTTGCGTGAAAGGATTAAATGATATTTTTGTCACAAATAAGCTTTCAATGTTAATAATAAAAAAGTAACATTAAAAAGAAAAAAAGTCCCTGAAACAACCACCAGTGAAGCTAGTTTCAGTAAGAGGTGCTTTGTTTTATCACACCAAGGGGTAGAACTGAAGGAAAAAGGAAACAACTTCCAGGTATGAAACGTTAACAAACTCAGAAAGCAAACAATCCACTTTTGAGCAACTGCTCTCACATCTATCGAGATGGAGCAAAATAAAAGAGCTTGTCCCAGAGAGCAGACCTGGCAGAAATATTACTCAAATATCATAAATTATTTATGTGGGTACTTCTTTCTAAAAGCCTGTCAGCTTGATTTATAACCACATCATTTATGTATAAGCCACTTTAGTCATCACAAGGAAAAGAGAGCAGGCTTTTCAACCCAAGAGTAATGGCTTGGGATTTCAAGTGAAAAGCAGCTCCTCCAGTTGCAACTGCAGAAAGCCTGTCCTTTTGCCAAATCCAGTTACAAGACAAGGCATTAATCCATGCTGGGATATCAAACATCTGAAGACTGTAAGAGCTGTGGGAGATCTGTCAAACTGCAGATCATAAACCCCATGGTGATTACAGGCACAGATGACACTTCTGGCAGCAAGACCCTATCAAGCTGACACATTAATTAAGTTACCACCGAAAACCTAAAGCTTTTGAGGTCTTTTTTTTTCTGTTTCACTCCAGGTTGATGCTGTTTATTTTTAAACAGAAGACAATTCACATTTGAAGTTGACTACATTTCAGGCAGGGGCAAGCCTGTTATTACTTTTCATCCTGTTTCCCCAGGCAGGAATGGAACGTATCCTTTTCTGGGATACTTTATAATAGACATGTGCTCCTGTCAATCCTAGCATGCTGCATATTATTTTTCAGAAATGGCATTAAAATGGATTCTACATCTGAAAAGGACATTCAGGTTATTGGAACCTCAATGTGTATCAGCTATCATAATTGTAAAAGGTTTGAATTACTCTATTTATTGTAACAAGCCATTATTTTAAATGATAATTTAAAATAGCGTGATGATAATTTAAAAATAATACGATGATAATTTTACATAATGTGATGGCAGTTTTAAAAGAATATGATAACAATAATTTAAAATAATGTGATGATAATTTTAAAATAATATAATGGTAATTTAAAATAATGTGATGGTAATTTAAAAATAATAACGATAATTTAAAATAATGTGATTATAATTTTAAAATTATATGATAATAATTTAAATAATGTGATAATTTAAAAATAATATAATGATAATTTATATGCCAACAGCTGTGTCATTCCTTCTGTAGTCTTACATATCTAACCAGTTTACTGTAACCTCTCACTTTAGTGTCCTCTTGGTAAAGGGTTAAGAAACTCAGTGTTGGTTTTTGGCTGCTTAACAGCTCGNAAAAATCGAACGATTCCTGAGCAGGCCACTAAATGCCTGAATGAAAGCAGACTCAAAGCAGAGTGGACATCTTCTAAGAAAGAAGCGTTTGTGAGAGAAACTGAAGTTTGCCCAAGGTATCTGTGCCTCGATAGCAGCAGGGCTTCAGCACAGCCTTCGCGGGAATGCCCCAGGCTAAGACACTTTCACCCGAGGAGAGTCGCACTGCCTCCCGCTGCCCCAGTCGCTATGTGCTCATTCGGACGGAGCCCCAAACGCCTACCGGGCGCCATGGCCTGGGGACCTAGAGCCTCACTGCCGTGAGACGCGACTGCGGGAGGCGGGGGGGATGCAGAGAGCCGAGGAGAAGAGGGCGGCGGCCACGGTCCGGCGCGACTAGATCCACCCCAGGAGGCGCTGCCCCCCGGCCAGCGTCGCCAACGGGCACCTGGGAGGCAGCACTCCCCACCTCGCGCGCCCTTCGGCCAGAGAGTAGGCCCGCGGCAGGGGCTGGCTCTCCTCTCGGCTGTCCGCTCCCAGCCGCCAGGGCAGAGGAATGTTCCTCGCCCAGCCTGCCTTGCGGCGACGGGCAACTGGGCACAATACCTGGGCCAAAGGGGCCGACTCTGTTCTCCAGCGCCAGTTTGCAGCTCCCGCCCGGTGAGGAGGAGGAGGAAAAAAGAGGGCGGGGCACTCAGAACAGCCGCTACGGCACGGGAGAGGAGTCAAACTTTCTCTGCCAGAGAGAGAGAGGCGGTGACGCAGCACCGGGGGCTGCCGAAGTCCACGCCCACCCTCGCAGTGCTGGCCCCCCC
>VWYK01047515.1:70330-87618 GCA_013399775.1 Semnornis frantzii
GTAGTGGGCACGGCCACATCATCCTGCGCGCCGCCTCGCCGGCGGCCGGCTAGCGGCCCCGCGTCCTGCCGGGCATTGCTCATGGTGGTGGTGCGCTGGGGCGAGCTGTGGCGCGCCGGGTGGGGTTGGTTTTCGGCTCGTACAGTAGGGCTTTCATTCTCTTCCCATTCGCGTTCCGTATTGTATTCTCCCGTCTTTACTTATTTAGTCTGTCCTTGGGAAGCGGACGCTTTTGTTGTCTTGTCATATCATCTGAGGTAATGGTGACCGGTGCCTTTGCACCTAGACCTTGCGGTGCCGTTGTTTTTTTTTTTTTTTTTATTTTTTTTTGCCCNNNTTTTTAATTTTTTTTGCCCTGTGAACGCCGAGCGGTCCTGTTTCATTAATTTTATTGCATCTACTACAAAGTAGGAGTCAGCGGACACAATGCTTTGTTTCTGAATCTGCTGCCATCCTGAAGCATGTGTCGGAATTGCCGTCTTTCCATATCTGTCTGGCTAAATCTTAAGTCCTGAGCTGTATTACTTGTTTTATACGGAATATTGTGTGTGTGCTGGAAGTTCACGTTATAGTTTGTGCTGACCTGGTATGGAATGATTTTATGTGAAATCCCGGTGGAATTGGATGGCATTAGGAGATATGAAGGAAAGATAAAAAGAAACACCTGGGCGGGGAGGTGGTACAGAAGCCAAGAGAACGGAAGCAAGCGGATGGAAACAGAATTGGTCTGAAGAACAAAGTATGCTTAAGACTTTATCTTAGCTCATTTTGGAGCACGTTGATGTATGCAGGGTGGCTGTAGCTGGATAATGTGTTGCCTCAGATCCAACAGGTTGTAACAAAAAAAAAAAAAATTATCTGGTTTGGCTGCAGAACTGTGATTCTTTAAAGGTCAACTCAGCTAGGATGTCTATCGCAGTAACCTCAGTAACCTCCACCAGCTGCGTTCTCTCCTCCCAAACAGTCTGCAGCTGTAGGTGGATACAGCCTGTGATTTGTGTTAAAACTAGCAGCTCAGGTGTGTACCCCAATTCAGGGTCACTTACTAGTCAGCACCCTTACAGCCATGTCAAGTAAGATTGAAACAGGGGAAAAAAATCACTACCTTAACTTGTCCATGCTGCTATGAACAGAGTTGGTAGTGCAATAATGAATTCTTGTTTCAGTAGTGAAGAATTTGGAATAAACCACTAGTTACTAAATAACTGTGGGAGTTGTACTGCAGGTAGTTAAGTTCTGGAAGCATAATTCAGAACTTTATCACAGAGCAGCAGTTGCCTGAATAGTCAAGTGTGTGACTTTACTGTATCATCCAGAAATTTGGAATTGTTGGAATCTACCAAGCTGCAGGAAGGGCTGCAGCTAGAAAAAGTGTGGAATCTTTTGGGTAAAACCTGAGTTTGTCATTGTGTTTGCTATAACTTGAATTTTCTCCATGTTTTCTGGGAAACCAATTTAGCTATAATCAAATCACTGTAAGGGTGTTAACAGATTTCCTTCAGTGTGGGTTTCTATTATCTAGGCTATATTAAAGCATTGTGTTTTTCATAAGTCTTAGCATTGCTTCTTTGATCCCGTTGCAAGCTTTTATGAGATTCTGTTTACATAGCTTTTTCTCTCTAACTTCTGGCTAATGGCCTGAGTGGCAAAAAAGCAGGTTTGATATTTACATGGCCTCTACCTTTTTACTGAATTGCAAATCTTTGTTGTGAAAGATTTTTTGTTTGTTTGTTTGTTTTTTTACCCCCTCCTGAATCTGCCACTTTCTCAGTTCCTGGTAGCAGTTATCTGCTCTATGAATAGAACTCTTTCACTACACTATTGTGACCAACGTGCTAGTTCCTTGCTATTATCCCTTATTTTGAGAAGCAGGATACTTTTCCATTGTTGCCCTCCTTCACTCACCCTTCCCTATTTTCAAGCCTATTCCCCTCAAAGCCTGTTTTGTGTGAGAGGTTTGTTACAACACTTAAGCTGGCTAAGGCACTTGCAAGTTGTATTACATATAGAAGTTCTGGCTTGTTTTATATAAATATAGCATGCTCAGAAATCTAAGTGTGGACAATCAGACTGACTGCTGGAATTAAGAAATAGTGATAGTAATACATGCTCTGGAACCTTTCTGGCTACCCTGCTGTAGGAACACTCTGGGTGATGAGGATTCTATCAATTACTGCCTGTTTAAGATAAGAGTTCAACTCTGTGGCATGCAGTGGGCTGCCCCATGGCAGTGGTAGAGCATGAGATCCTAATAAATCTAATGGTGATGTTTTCTAGTGTGTGGGTTGTGTTGATATCATTAACACAGCTTTGTTGTCAGAGCGAAGTTATGATGGAAATTTTGTAGATGGAGCATGCTTTTCTTTGCATAGTGATACTACTTGTGGTGACTCTAGCTGTCTACATGGATGTGCCAGGGCTTCTATCTCCTTTTGGGCTTTTGAAATCTCTTTATCACTTTTAATATTGAGTTTCCACTATTGGGAAGTTGTTTTGTTGTTGCATGCGATCTAAGAAGAGAGAGAACAACATGTGCAGACACATGGTATTCACTGTATACTCTAAAAATC
Organism: Semnornis frantzii; assembly: GCA_013399775.1. Taxonomy (NCBI): domain Eukaryota; kingdom Metazoa; phylum Chordata; class Aves; order Piciformes; family Ramphastidae; genus Semnornis; species Semnornis frantzii. The sequence continues at coordinate 72,901 of VWYK01047515.1, forward strand.
AGGGTATTAACTTTTAAGCCATACAATGACAGAAAATTAATTCCCACAGATTTTCAGACTTCTAGGTAATTAGAAGAGTGAGGTTGATTTTAATCAGTGCATCACTTAGGAAGTTTATGTCATGGTTTGTATTCCTTTTGCTTTTTGTGTTTTGGATTTTTTTTGAGGAGAAAGACAAATGATCATTTTTGCTGTATATCTCCTGTCTACTTTAACTTTAGAGACCTATAAGCAGCTCCCATGAGTTGTTCAAAGCAATTCCTGATGCACCTTCCTAGCCTAACACAGGACAGGACCATGTGGGTCACCGAGTCCAATCTGTGGTAAACCCAGCCAAGACCCGATAGTGGTCCACAATGTGCTAATAATCCTGTAACAAATTCAATACTTCCAGTGAAATACTTAAAGCTTCTGAGAGAATAAACACTGGATTTGTTCAACACTTCTGCCATGTCCGGGAAACCTTTAAATGTGGTGTTCAGACTGTTAAGATATATGTGCCTCTGACTCTGGAGAAAGACAGAAGAATTTCTATAGGTACACAGCAACGTGGCAAAGGGAAAGAATTTGCTCACCCACTCAGATTTACTCACCAGGTTAACTCTTGGCACACTGTGAGCAGAACCATTTCAATCTGACAAGGGAGAAGTAGTAAGGCTTTTAGAAATACAGGAATACCAACAGCACCTCACGTTTTGCCTGGAGTTGTGGCTGACCTCTAGAGCTTTAGGAAAAAAATGTCCTTATAAGCAAGTGGTGTATAACGAAGAGTGTATGAATAAATAAATACTTAGCAATAATGCATGCATTTTTGTGATAGTAGTGAGCTCTTTGGGATTTGTGGTCTTGTTTTTTGGAAAAGATGATGTAAGGGATAAAACTGCTTTTGCAAAGAAGTTGCTATAGAGTATGTTTTGTCATCTTATTCATGCCTTTCTCGTGGAGTAAGTAGATCTCAGGAAAGGAAATTTATGCTCATGAGAGACAAATTAACTAGGAAACTGATTAATACTTCTAGCTTTTGGTTAGACCTCACAGGTAATGTATTCTCGATGGGATATCTTGTAGGAATGGGAGAGGAGAATGGGAAATGCAGTGGCGTCTAAAATGGACAGTTAATCGAGGCCTTTCTATGTTTTATGGTGATAGTGGATAATATTTCTGGCTCTTGTTTAGAACCTCACAGGTAGTGTATTCCAGGTGGGATATCTTGTAGGAATGGGAGGAAAGAATGGGAAATGCAGTGATGTCTGAAGTGGGCAGTTAATCAAGGCTTTTCCATGTTTTATGGTGATCTGAAGGGGATGTGTACCATTTATGTTAAATTTTCAACTTAAATGTGTAACAGGAATGGCAGTTTTTGTTGAGAAACAAAGCATTCCTTTGACAAATGACTGCTGGGTTTTTCCTTAAGAGGCTAACATTAGATTTGATGGCCTTTTCCTAAATATGGTTCTCAGTATGTTGGTCATCTAAAGATTATCAAGAATTTTGGACATGTGTTTTTTTTTTTTTTTCTGGGAAGATTTTTCTGTCTACATATAATAGGGAGAACATACCAGTTCCTATCTTCTGGTGTTCTATGAGACAGAAATGCAGTGTTGCTTTCAGTGAACTCAGCAGATGTGCATGTAAGTGAGCTTACTTTAAGAAAAAATCCACAATCTACTTTTATGCCATAGTTTAGGCCCAGCTGGCAAATGAGCACTACTCAGGCGCTCCTTCACTCCTCCCTGCCCACCCCTATCACCTGGGAAGGAGGATCAGGAGCAAAAAGTAAACCCCCGTCAAGTTGAGGTAAGGAGAGTTTAATAGCAGAAAGGGAGAAGAAACAACAGTAATTACAATAATGCTAATGGAATAATATATAAACCAAGTGATGTGCGACATGCACCACTGCCTGCCCTGCTGCTGCCTTCCCCAGCCTGTTTCCTTCTTACATGTCCTGGGCATAGGTCTCATGTCCAACTGTCCAGCTGGCTGATGTGGTTTAGCTATCTTGACTGTGTCCCTCTCCCACCTACATGTGAAAATTAACCCTGGCCAAACCCAGGTCACTGAAAAAAGGATTGGACAGAGACAGGCATTGGTGCTATTCGTGTGCTACCTAGGAATGAGGGTAAGGCATACTATGATCAGTTTGGGAGTTTTGGTCATCTTCCCACCATCCGTTTTGTTGTCTTGCTGTGAAGGCCGTGAGGATAAGAATATTTTGGTATGGATAAACAACCCTGCATTCCAGGGGTTCAGCACTGACTGGCTTGCAGACCATTTCCAAAGTAAACTTTCTTCTGTAGTTTTCTTGTGTAGTAATCATTAATTTAACGCGTAACATAGTGTGCTTTCTTGCCTTCCACACCTAGTAAAACCTAACATTAACATTACAGTCCAAGGACAGATACTTACTTTTATGTTTTTGATGTGGCATAGCAACCAGTGCTTTTATAATTGTCATATACAGGAGAAAGCAACAGGAATTCAGGGTTTTTTGGTCTTTGTCTCAGTCAACACCTCTGAGTTGTGAATCATGTCTGTTCTCTCATCACACCTGCTATTTGATTTCCAGGATAAAGATATTTGTTAGGGCTTTAGGGCTTTACTGGAACATAAGCTTTTACTGTTTTGAATTCCATAAGTTGTTTTTTTTTTACACCCCTTGCTTCCTTCTGGAGTCCATGTTTCATTGTATGAGGTTGTTCTTATCTGTGATTAACTACTAAGGTATTAATTATGAAACTATGAATGACTGCTACTTCTGTTAATGAAGTCTGATATGTCAGCTTTGTCAGGTTATGGTGGCTTACATAAAGGCTGAGTTTTCTGTTATTATAGCACTGACATTCAAAGCTTTCCTTGTGCAGACAGGACTTGGTGCTGTAAGGAAGTTCAGTCTTCTGGGAGCTGGGTATGTGGCTTCCACGAGGCTTCCCTTTACTCTGCTCTCGTCAGACCCCATGTGGAGTACTGTGTACAGTTCTGGAGCCCCCAGCACGGGAAGGACTTGGAACTGTTGGAGTGGGTCCAGAGGAGGGCCACGAAGATGCTCAGAGGGCTGGAGCAGCTCTGCTGTGAGGACAGGCTACAAGAATTGGGGTTTTTCAGCCCAGAGAAGAGAAGGCTTCAAGGGGACCTTATAGTAGCCTTCCAGTATCTGAAGGGGGCCTACAGGAAGGCTGAGGAGGGACTACTGACAAGGTCTTGTAATGACAGGACAAGGGGCAATGGGTTTAAACTGGCAGAGGGGAGATTTAGACTGGATGTTAGGAGGAAGTTCTTTGCAGTGAGGGTGGTGAGACGCTGGCACAGGTTGCCCAGGCAGGTTGTGGCTGCTCCCTCCCTAGAGGTGTTCAAGGCCAGGTTGGATGAGGCCTTAAGTGAGCTGTTCTAGTGGGAGGGGTCCCTGCCTATGGCAGGGAGTTTGAACTAGATGATCCTTGAGGTCCCTTCCAGCCTTACCATTCTATGATGGGAAGCGCTACAGGGGTCACTGTTCTCCGGAGTGTTCTTGCTTGCCCCATTCCTGACTGTCAGGCAGTGATGCTGGGGAGGGGAGTCGAATCTGTAAATGTTCCTGCCTGTCAGCCGGTGTCAGTCGTGCACAGCAGCTGCAGAAAAGAAATTCAGAGGAAATGTTAGTTGCCGAAGGCTGCAGAAGTTAGTCTAGAGTTTTTTAACAGATGTAAACAGGGATTTTCCTGTATTTCTGCAGTATGTTTTTCTGTATTGGGTTTGTTCAGTTACCTAGAAGTAGTTACTGCAGTATTAGTATTTCTCCTATAGCAGGGCGAGATATAAAAAGCATCATATGCTTACGTGACAGAGAGATCCTCCAGAGGTTAACAAAACTTCGTGTTAATAAACCCTGCACTGTCTGTCAGCTGTAACCAGGGCTATCCGTTTTCTGAGCCATTGGTTCACATTAAATACTAGATATAGGGGCTGAGCGTGACAGTATTGGTAGGCACATCTTGTTGGATTCTTTATCCTGGAGTTGATGTTAGTGTGATCCCTCCATAATTTCTTATGTTTCTGCTGTGGATACAATTATTTTATTGAAAACCACAACATCCTTTGATGAGACTAGTCTGCCTTCTCACACTTCAGCAATACCTTGCAAGTGAATCTGCATAAAGTTGGACAGATTGTATTTTGCTGTTATGTCAGCATGTGTTGATCTAATGCCAGAGGTACCAACCCTCATGCTGCTTTGAATGACCATTGTCACTGATGTGTGGTTCTGGATTTATCTGTACTTCTTGGAGTGGTATCTGCTTTGCCGTTTTGAAGGAGGCTTGATCCTGTGTTACTTTTTGCTGGCTGTGACGAGGCTATTGTAATTGAAAATATTTCATTTTAGCTACCACAGATGCACTGTGGTGCATTTAAGTACTTCCTGTCAGATTACAAACTTTTTGTCCCCCCAGTTCATGATGTCTGTCTCTGTGTAGTTTTGGACAATTACAAAATCGCACAATTGTCAAGGTTGGAAGGGACCTCAAGGATTATTCAGTTCCAGCTGCCCTGCCATGGGCAGGGACACCTCACACTGGATCAGGTTGCCCAGAGCCACACCCAGCCTGGCCTTAAAAACTCCCAGGGATGAGGCTTCCACCACTTTCCTGGGGAACCTGTTCCAGTGTGTCACCAGCCTCATGGTGAAGTACTTCTTCCTGTGACCTTAGAAGACATTTTTCCTATCTACCACGTCAGGCAGGATGTACTGTTACCTGTCTTACCATTTTCCTACAGAAAATGTATTTATAACTGTCCTTTTCTCAGATATTTTTCTGCAATATTGCAAGGTTGGATTTTTTTGTTTGTTTTGTTTTTATTGTTGCTCTTTCAAGCTTTTTTACAACTACCAGATAGCATTTTCTACTAATACTAAAGTAGGTCAGTTGTATGTCTCTGTACTTGCAAAGCTGCTATGCCAATCCAGTTATTTGTATGAAGTTTTTGCTTTGGCTAATGCTACATTTGCCTCATAGGTCGGATGGTCTTTGGAAGTTTTTGTTAATGCACAGTGAACAAGAGAGTTTTGTTTTACAAATGTAAAGGTATGCAAACTGTCTTGAGGAGAAATAGTCTAATGCTGGCTTCAGCAGTTTTGGTTTTTGAACAACCATTTATAGTCTCTTCCTTTGTAATCTGAACTGAGAGTTCCTGTATTGTCCAAAAGGACCAAAGGTTTTGGAAACCAGCAAGAGAGTTTGCAAAGAAGGAATGTTTGATACACTCATGTCATGTTGGACAGTGTTCCTTGTGCAGCAGTAAGGTACTCCTAGCAACTATTAAACTTAGTCTTTTTTTTCTTTTTTTCAACTGAGGGGAGGAGAGGAAGGTGATTTAACAAAATGGCCAGAATTAAACATCTTTTCCTTCAAGTTAAACTCCTTTAATGAGTTAAATGTTAAATGAATGGATGCACAGATTTACTGTGGTGAGCTTCTAGCAATTTAATCAAGTGCTGTGATTTGGATTAATTTTCTAAAGAATCTTCATGGATTCAAACTCAGTGGATTGTACTTTATGTAGTGTCCAAGAAATATGTGACTTGCTTTGAGTTTTCAAGTGGTGTCACAGCAACATTTTTAGCATTTTGGTATCTTGAACAGTGAGATAAATTTGAAATAACTTTTATATTTGTAAGGAAGTGTTTTTCTTCCAGATCTTGGGCACGGTGTCTTGATTATTAAAGCAACTCCAGTGAACACTGGAGACTTTGTTACATAGTTCATATTTCTGTACGGCTTTGCATAAGGGTATGTAGCTGATATAGAAGAAATGTCTTATCTACAGATTCTCTTAAAAAGAATAATCTGTAGGTGGTGCTTTGATAACTAACTTCAGTTCTTAATACCACTGACTGTTTTTCCTGGGCCCATTTCTCTCTACATGTGTGTTTAAAAATATTCCATAGCAATATTGTTGCTGACTTTGGTTGTCATTTAAACAGAGAGTGAGTACTTGAACCATAGAATCAGTTAGGGTTGGCAGGGACCGCAAGGATCATCTAGTTCAAACCCACAAAACCATATCAGCTTCCCTAAGCTTTGTAAAATATCTCACACTACTGTATCTTCTATAAAACAAGGTGAAAAAGACAAAGCACTGTGTTTATTCTGATGTTATTTTTGATTGAAAATGTAAGGTTGAACATTTAAAAAATATTTCTGCTTATGTCTTTTCCTATACTAACTGGTTTCTGAAAGGGAAAAAAAAAGAACATCTTTATCAGGCTTTTATTATTTTTTTTTCCTACCGTTTCCAGTATTTTTTGTGTGATGTTGTGGGTTGGGGTTTTTTTTTTGTTTTGGTGGGTGGTTGTTGTTTTTGTTTGTTTTTTTTTTTTTCCCTGTTTTAAACAATATTATTATTTTGGTCTCTTCCCCTCTGTTCCCTTTTACTAGTCCTGCAATTTCTTTTCTAAATATATTCCTCTTGTACATCTTTCATCTGTTTGCCCAATTATTCTCTCTCAACCATGCCATAGGGTTTGGAAAAGTTGATTCATAATATCTGGCAAACCTAATTTCTGAGCAGAAGGTGAGGCTAGATGAGAGCTAGTGTGAAAGGAAATATGTTGGGATATATAAGAGACTGCTGATCTTTGGATGCTGTGTGGTGTTCTTTCATCTAATGGGGAGAAGTCAGATCAGGGATAATGCAGTGTCCTAATTTTGATTTCAGTTGAACCCAACAGTAACTTGAAATAGTTTACAAGGGGAAAAAAATAACTAAAAAAGACAAATGTATATTGAGAGTAGTTGTATGGTGCAGTAGCTCAGTCACAAGAGTGGATTTGATTCCTTTTTGTGCCCCTACTAGACTTTGGCTAGTAAGTGACCTCAACCCAGTGCCCCTATATGAAGATTACCTGCTAACCCTTGTAGAACAGCATCATTTTACAGTGCAAAATGAAGGAATTTTGTTTTACATACTACCAAAGTTCTTGTTTAAACAAAATTAGAGGGGAGGAGGACTGGCAACATGGAGATGTCATACTATTCTATGTTTTAGGAGGTCCCTACTATGAGAATAATATTATTTAATGGGGTTAATCCAAGGTGGTTAATAAGATGTATACTTTGCTTGAAATCTGTGCTAAACTTGAACAAATTTTAAGTCATGTTTAGGACCGAATCCCAATCTGACAGGAAACAGGAGACTGGAACCAGTTTTCAGGGCAGGTGTGATTCTCTCATTCTTCTTGACCTCACTGATCCCATTGCCACGAACAGGCTTTAAATTTTGATTCTTTCTCTTACTCAGAAAAGTAACAGTTAAAGAATTAGGACCAATTTGTAATAGGGAAAAAAGACAACTTTTGTAGAGTTCAGGTCATGATTAATGGAATTCAGGCTTGAAAATTGATGGCTCCTTTTTTCCGCCCTCTCTCTCTTTACCGTATTATAACATCAGAAAAGCAAGAGCAAAAGTTCCTTTTTGAGTTTAAATATTAAGCTTGAAGTAAAACTGGGTTTTTTTGTGTGTGGGAATTGAGAAGATGCTGGAGAAGTGTGAAGGTCGTAAAACATACTTTATGCTAATATGGAACAAAATAGTTGGTGGTAAATTAGGTATTTAATAGGTTGTTTTTATTGATGCAGATTTTAATATGTTATTCTTATTGCTACAGATATGGTCCTGAACATCGTGAGCACGTGACTTCAAAGATGGACATCTGGATCCCTTATAAATTGTGATTGGCCTTAAGCTGACTTAGAACCATTGAAGAACTTAACAGGATTTTTCTCATTCCTGATTTTATGCCTATCTAATTGCCTCCCAACACCAGCTTAATCATGTATGGAAGTGCTAGGTCAGTTGGTAAGGTTGAGCCAAGCAACCAAAGTCCAGGGCGTTCACCAAGGCTGCCACGGTCACCACGCTTGGGCCATCGTCGAACCAACAGTACAGGAGGTGGTTCTGGGAGTAGTACTGGGGGTGGCAGTGGGAAAACTCTTTCTATGGAAAATATTCAGTCCTTAAATGCTGCCTATGCTACGTCTGGCCCTATGTATCTAAGTGACCACGAGAATGTTGGTGCAGACACCCCAAAAAGCACCATGACACTGGGCCGATCTGGGGGGCGGCTGCCTTATGGTGTTAGGATGACTGCAATGGGTAGCAGCCCTAACATTGCCAGTAGTGGAGTTGCCAGTGATACTATTGCATTTGGAGATCACCATCTCCCTCCAGTGAGTATGGCATCCACTGTGCCTCACTCGCTGCGCCAGGCCAGGGATAACACAATAATGGATCTGCAGACGCAACTCAAAGAGGTATTGAGGGAAAATGATCTGCTTCGCAAAGATGTGGAGGTGAAAGAAAGCAAGCTGAGTTCTTCCATGAACAGTATCAAGACCTTCTGGAGTCCTGAGCTGAAAAAGGAACGAGCTCTGAGGAAAGATGAAGCTTCAAAAATCACCATTTGGAAGGAGCAATATAGAGTTTTGCAAGAAGAAAATCAGGTTTGTCACCTAATGTCGCTGTTACGGTAGCGCAGTTGCATGAGTTTAATAAATCTGCATGTTACATTTAAGCAACTAAACTGTCTTGGTGCTTTTGCAAGGTGATTGGGGTGAATAAGATATGTTTTTGACTTGCAAACCTCTCAATGTTTATTGTCAGAACCGTAAGCCACCTTTTGAGTCTTCATTTCTCCTTGTGTGTCACATGGTTTTTCTCCTTGGACTGATGCTAGCCACTCAGTTTCTGTTTGGAAGTGTTTTACCCTGTTAATTATGAGCATTTCATCAGTACTTACCTCTTGAAGCATTCTCTGAGATGCAGAATGTGCTTACTGCTGACCCCAGATACAAGTGAACTATTGCTGGATGTTGACAGTTTGCCAGTAAAACAAAGTTCACATTACAGTGCTCTTATTTTAGAACTCTGCTTAAAAGCTCCAGACCTGCAGCTTTCACAGATAGAAATTTGTGTTCTTTGCTACATTAAAATATTTAATACCTGCTATTTAATATCTGCTTCTTTATTCTTTTGTCATAAACTCTGCATATCATGTTATGCAACTATCATAAAGCACCCTACAGATTTTTTTGTGGTGGTCTGATTAGTCAGAGAATAGGCAGAAGAACAGAGAATCTTGGGCATCTGGTTCTTTTGTTTTGTCCTTCATAAGAGCATCTGTAAATTACAATAAAACTGAGCGGCTGATTAAAATTGAGGTCTCTCTGTAGTCAGCTCTGCATATTAAAGGCTTTTAAAAAATTTTCTCACCTAAACCTTCTTACTTGCTTAACCATGAAGTAACTACTTGTCGTTGAGTTAGTGTCCTTCTGGTTAGTTGTTTCTGGCCAAATATGAGTTAAGCATCTCTCTGGACTCTGGTAAGAATCTTCACCACTCTTAGAGAAAACATGAGCAAAGGTTTCCTGCAATGTAAGTCAGATTTCACCATAACATAATTAGTGTCCCTACTGAGGGTTTTAAATAATCCAAGAAAGTTTAATAAAAGAGTTTCCAGGATTTAAGCATGATCAAGTTCTTGAAACCCTTAAAGTACAATTGCTATTTTAGGCAGAGCTTCTTAAAAGGTTTGCTTTAGAATGTTGGAGGGGAGAGAGAAACTGCTGGAGGGAAAAAATAGTTGTACTGGTTTGAGTTAGAACAGAACTAATTCTGTTCAGTGTTTTTTCCTCCTCAGCTTAGTCTCTTTTAAGCACCTGCACTTCCTGAAATTAGTGGTAGGCTTTCAGAGTGTCTGCTTCTAGCAACTAACACTCAATGTTTCTAGTTAGTACCAAGGGTTAGTATGCAGACCAAAGTCAGTGTTAAATCTTGTGCGCTATGTTGTGGATGCAGAGTAAAAGACTTCATGCAGGACAGGGTGAGTGACCCTAAACTGACCACTGAAGGATTTCTTCCCGTACACATCGTATCTGGTGTAAAGCTGAGGGTTAAGTTTTCTTCTTAAAGGGCTGGTGTCCAAGAAGTACTCTCTGTGGTTTGCCTTTGAGCCCAGTCCGTACATTCCCAAATGTAGTTCAAGAATCCAGCTGCTAAATCCAATTCCCATTTGCTATTGAGTCCATTCTGGAATTTTCCCAGTGTTTGCCACAGCATCATTTGTGTCAGTGATGTAATTGCCATCAGGGGTTGGATTTGATATTGGTTTTGTATATATTTGTGTATGTTTCATTTTATTGTTGTTATTAAAACAGTTTTAGTTTTCTTTCCTAATCCAGAAGTTGTTCTCCCTCATTCTTTCTCTTCCTCTTCGGGAAGCTAGAGGAGGTACTAGAGAGCATCTGTCACTTTAGTGGCCAACTCACCCCTGGTCCTTGACACAGTGCTGGTAGAAGTGAAATGTTATACTCTAATTTCAGGTGACGTGTCTTAAATACTGGATTCCCTTTGGTTAGTGGTAACCTGATACACCTAAACTCTGTGGTCGATTTATTTAATTTTTTTTTAAAATTCACTTTTTAAAGAACTGAGTTAAAGTATGTTGCTTTTCCTGAGGTAATATGAAATAATTGAATGGTTTTATAACTGTATTCTTACAGAATGGTTAGTGTCGCAACGTGGGATTTGTTAGTGTGTTCAGCATTTCATACTGATTTTCATGTGTCTTCTTGGAGTGGAGAGGACCCCAAGTTGAATATTTTTTTTATTACAGAAGCAGGGTTTCCTTAAAAGGAATAACCCTGTGGAAATTGTGGTTATAGAGCTGTAGTACCAGTGCAATAAATACCTGGAATATCGTTCCCTCAGCTTTATGGTACTCTTTGTATTTCAGCTGCGGGACAAGTATTTGAATTCTCAGATGGTTTTAATTTTTAAGTTCTGTTTCCATACTGAAGAGAATGCCTTGGAATATGATAACATTTTCTCTGAAATCAGTTTTGAAAATTTGAGGATGCTGTGGAAATCTTGCAAGAAAAATGTTGTGAGTGTGTGGTTTGAAATGAATTCAGTGATGGCCAAGTAGATACAGATTGGAGAGCAGTGATTCCTCTGAGGTGTTGGGGTTTTTTTCCTTGTCTTTCCTTTATCTCCTAATTAAACATTTACAGATATTTCCAGGCCACTGTTCTCTAGACAATCACTATGATTGCTACCACGCTGTTGGAACTGTATAACTTTGGTCAAAAAAAGAAGGGTGCAATTTAAAAGTAAAAGGGTATTACTGCAATGAGCTGTAAAATCTAAGGATGCTAATTAACAGATTATCGTTAGCTAACTGTGTGTCCTAATTAAACTCTGAATTCATTATGTCTTCTATAGCCTTTTGGAGTTGGTCACTTCAGTCCTTTATAAGGAAGATCAGTTTAATAGGATTTACTGTAATTAAACAGACTTCTCTGTTTAGACAGTGAACAAGGGATTTCTCAGATCTGTTGGGGGACCAGAAAAATCTCTTCATTACTTCTCATCTTTGTTATAAAATTAATGTTGTTTTAGACCTCAGTATGAGAATTTCAGTCCATCGCTTCTAATAAAGATTTCTTGCACCTGCAAAGCTTGTGTTTTATATTAAATTTAGCCAAGACCAAATGCATTGTGAAAAATCGACTCAGTTCATGGACCTAAGATGCTGACTGACTAAAGCCATTCATTATCTGACAGACATCTTCAATCTCTTTGCTGTGGTCTTGGCTCTTTTTTCCTCTGTGCACACTTGATTGTCCCTGATTGTAGTTCTTGTCACCTCAGCTTTGAATGGTTGAATTTCATCTTGGTTTTTGTTAAAAATATGTGGAAATGTGAGGTTTGGTCGATTGCTACCTCATCCTCCTGTGAAAAATGCACTGATGTCCTTTGGGTTTTCTTTCCCGTTTCTGGGCAACATGTAGCGTCACAGTGAGTGATGTACTGCTTACCGATTTCAAGAAAACAGAGTTTGAAGAACATGCTACCTGTCCTGAGACAGTCATGTCTCTTGTTGTTTGGTTGACTTTAAAGCAATAGGTGGCAGGGATATCTTGGATATTATACTGGTGAGCACATGCATCTCTCTCTTGAGTTGAGTGTTTTAGTCTGGTCAGTCCTGGTGTTTCCACCAGTTGTAGTGCAGCAGCTACTCTGAGGAGATACTACATCTGGGGAGTGCATCTTGTGCTGAACTTCATCTTCATCCTTTGTTAGTGATCTGGAAGATCCAGAAAATCCTTTCTTTTTATAATGTGGAATATAATTTTCATCTTATTTTGAAGAGATCAAAACTAACCATAAAAGATGTTCTTGTAGTAAAGATATATTTTTTGAAAAAAACAGTGTTTTAAGTGGAATATGGATTAGTTAAACAATTGTACTTCACAAGAAGCCAGGATAAGGCTCTGGGTAGCCTGATGTAGCTGAGGATGCCCCTGCTTGTTGCAGAGGGGTTTGGATTAGATGACCTATGGAGACCCCTTCCGACCCAGACCGTTCTGTGGTTCTGTGAGAGTGCAAATGATTTCTCAAAGATAACAAACCCATGCATGTCAAAAGAAGATCCAATAAAGCCAATAAACAGGAGCATGGTTTTGGCATGGGATCACTCTCCTCAACAGCTCTAAAAAGAATTGTATTTTTCAGAGCTAAAATTTGTGTGTGTGTTTCATGTAAGTTTTCCTTGGAAACCTTTATTAGAAGCCAGAAGAGGGAAGGAAAGACAGGGAGGATTTTTTTGCACCTAAAGAAATGGACCATGGTAGACTATGTGGAACTCAAGAACAAAGGAACTCCTCTCAGTTGCAACTTGCTTGTAACAAGGTGGTTATCCCATAAGTCGCACAATGCAAATTTGATGCCTAATGCCCTGCATTGAGAACTCCCACATTTGACTCATCTACCTTTAAGATGTGATTTATGTTTCAGCTGAAATAATGTGGTACTGCTGAAACCATCTTTTTACTTTGATGTATTTCTGTGGTCTTTTAGTGGTTAGAGGACTTGGATCTCTGAGAGAGAGCTTAGCCAAGAAAATATTTCTGGATTTCACCTTGCTTGGGGTAAGCACTTAGTATTCTGCTTTATTGTGATGGGTGTGCCTCTAGCATTTCACCAGCATCCTTCTGTAGAGTGACAAGTTCTCTCCATTTCATAGTAGCATGGAAGGAGCATCTCATTTTAAAAAGTCTGATTTTCTGTGTTAGCCTCTTAAATGCTTTGAGTGCTGATGTTGTGAGACTGACTGAGCTTCTAATAACCAGGTTCTTACTCTGAAAATCAGATTAATTCTCACGTCTCCAGTGATTTAAATTCTACTGGGTTGTCATGGGTTTGTTTTAGTTTTTTAAACTATATGCATTAAAAACCTAGTTTTGATTTGTCTTAGTAATGTGTCATTCTAATACTAGTACCATTGCTGAGTTGGTTACTGGTTGATGGAAAGCTAAACTTTCTCCCATAGTGGATGTTAAATGGTGCCAATATGTAGTTCTGTAGTGGTTAGTTAAAGGTATTATCTTTATCCTACAGCATTACACTTAATTCTTTCAGTGGCAGATGTCTGTCTGCTCTGCAGAATGCTGCTAGCTTTAAGGTTCCCTGGTTTTCACCAGTTGCAGCCTGAAATTATAACTTAATTATCTTATAGAATAATTTAGAACTGTCTCCTCCAGAGTGCTTGATACTTGAGGCATTTATCAAGTTGCAGCACTTGTTAGTGACCTCAGAAATTACATAAATTTGCCCAAGGATGAACCTTCTGTGTTGGCTCTTTTTGTAGTTCTGTAAGGAAATAAAATTAGACTTTTTGTGCTTATCTGTGCTTGCCAATGCTTCTTTTCTCCCATGTTTCTTGTCGAGGTGGAATCTAATATATTGAGTGTGCTGGTTTGAGGGTAATCAGAATATTTTGATGAGAGAAATTAAATGAGTGGCTGTAAAAGAATAATAATGATAAAGTCTATATCATTCATTGGTTTGCCGAAAGGGATATAAAGCCAAAATGTAAACAATTTGTCCTCCTTCTGCCTTCTCTGCTGCTAAGCATTGGATCTATTTGCTTCCTCATCACTCTGCTTTAATATCTTCCAGTAACCAGAGAACAAGTAAGTTTTTGGTGGTTGTTTTGGTTTCTGTTTGAGAAGGAAGGAGAGGGAGAGAGAGAGAGAGAGAATATGGCTTTTGAGCCCCTTCTGGGCAGTTTCTTTGTCCAGGAGGGAGTTTCGATTTCTGTATTCTTTCTAATTTGTCTGTAATTGTAAATACTTCTAAATATATTGTGTATATATGCATGTAAATTTTGCTTTGCTGTAAATAGAGCTTTATCTTACTTCCAAGCCTTCTCAGCTGGTCTGGTGAATTTCAACAGTGTGTGTGGGGGAAGTCTCTCAACTCACCACATTGAGTTACTTTGAACTGTAGCATAGGCTGAGCAGCTGTTCCATTCTTGATCCCTTAAACACATAAAGAGAGTACTACCAACTTAAAAACCGTTTGTAATAAGTGACATCAGTGGTACTGTTGAACTTAACAGTTTAAGTGTGTTTTTATTTGCTATTAAGCTACAGTGGGGATTACTTTAAATAGCAGACTCTTTGCTGTAATTCTTTTGTTGGCTAAGTATTGAGACTGTCCAGATGTTACACTCCTAACTAGACCTGCAGTGTATTTATTATTCCACCATTCAGTATGTATATTCCTAAAAGACAACAAGAGTGGAGAGATCCTCCTACATTGTAGTTCCTTTTAGCAGCATTCCTGTACTGATAGTACAACTTCCTAATGGTGTTGATGTAAGCAGTGTGATGGTTTGGGAGT
>VWYK01047516.1:0-10857 GCA_013399775.1 Semnornis frantzii
CTCCCAAACCGTCACACTGTGTCTTAACCTCAGTGTGGTTTTATGACAAGGGGGTTTGGATGTTATGATATAACCTACCACACAGCCCTGCCTGAATTAATGAAAGTGCATCTTCAGTTGAATACTGAAGCTGATCCTTTTCTTGTAATTTGGTTTCGCAATAGTTTTGTGATAGGGAATCTCTCTTTCTGCCATCCTGTAGATGGGAAGCAGCAAGTTAATGCACATATGAGTCAACTGGACTGGCTCAGTAACAAGGTAGTGAAAGGAGCATGCAGCTGTGTCCCTAAAATCAAACAGAAGCCAAAGATAAACTTGAGTTTTCAGTTGCATGAAGGTCTTTGAAAAGTCTGAAGTTCTGCTCATCCACAACTCTGCACCTCTTTTATTTGCACAAAATGAAGCAAATGTTGAGATTGTCAGGCAAAGAGTTGAGTCAGTGAGGTTTCAATTTGGAGATAGTGTTCTCTCCCTTACTTCCTGTTCTACTAGTAACAGGATTCCATCTCAGTGACCTCACTATGACTGCTTCAACAAGCATTCAGAGAAGCAAGACCACTAGCTTCTAGGGAAGGATATGTGAACAAATCCACACTTCCTAGGCTTTTGTGTTGGCATCTATGGTGTCATACACAGATTCTGAAGGTAAACAATGAATTCACTTTTAAAATCTCTAATGTGAAAGTCATCCTTGATCAATTAGAATGATCCCAAGGCTATTACTCACTATTAAGATCGGTTTGATAATCTCTGTCCATGATATTTCATAAGGATCTTGGAGGCAAAGTGGTTTTATGTTTCTTATTTATTTTTTATATTTTCACTTTCTGCAGATCTTGCATCCAGGCATTTTAAAGAACACACTTTCCACACAGCTTTTTCTAGGCAGGTACAGTTTTACGCAGGAGACACAAAGAATTGTCCTCCAATGTAATAAGGCAGGACTGGGCATTGACCAGGATTTCATTAACAAACCCTACCAATAATTCAATGGTTATTAGCATAAATTTTATTTTTCATGTTATTAACCAATGCTTTGTCATTCTTACTGTCATTGTACCTAAGCCAGGGAATGAAGATAATATTTTGCTAAATATTATACACAATAAGTGAGGGTTTTTTGGTTGGTTGTTGTTTTGTTGGATGGGGGTTTGGTTGGTTGATTTTTTTTTGTTGTTGTTGTTGTTTTGTTTGGGTTTTTAAAAAAAAATATTTCTATTTTAATGAGAAACAAAGTAATTAAACTGTGAAAGAAAGAGGAGGGGGAAGAGTGAAACAAAGCTCTTCAGCATGACAGGTGGCTGTCTCGGTACACCAGGGACTTTCTGTATGCATGACAGTGAAGAAGCTCACTGAATCACGAGTGATTTACAGTGATTTTGTGTGAGATTAGAGTGAGGCCTTTCAAAAATATGCATGCTGTTCAATTTCTAGGAGATGCCAGTAAAGAGGTAGTTTCGCATGCGAAGTCTCAAACAATTTGCAGTCCAGCTGAGATCCAAAGCAAGAGAGAGGGGGAAAAAAAGGCCAAGCTATAATTCTATATCATGGTTTCTAGACAAAATCTGCGTAGTTCTCTCCCAAAGATTACTAAGATAAAATTTTAAATTAACCAGAAAATAATGTGGTGGCTGTGAAATTATCCAAGTTGTAGCAAATTTAGGGTTAGTTTGCAATAATGAATTATGACTTTGTAACTTGCAATTCTTTTAGTTTGCAATTACAAGATTCCCTGAGAGCCTGTGGTTACTATGGAACTTGATACTGTGCTTTATGATCCTGTATATATACCCAACCATCAAAAGAAATAATAATGTAATATCCAAACTGGTATATCCAAATGGCTAGAATGACTGCCAATTTATTGATTACAAGTTAGTGCAGATCACCTTGATCGTAAAGTGGGTCTTAAGGCAGGTGAGGTGATTATCTAGCACATGCCAGAGGCAGAGAGAGACAGAACGTCAGACAAGAGTTGCAGCCCAGTACTCAAGAGTTTAAACTTCCAGCTGCAAACTTTGCATTAAAGACTCAAATTTCTTCTGCCAGGCTATGCAGAACAAAGAGAGAAGGCAGAAAAGTAGTTCATGGCTATCTGATCCTTTTTCCCAATCTAACTGTAGATCTAAGGTTTAGTTTATTGTGGTATAAGAAGGGTTTTGGCACTGCACAAGAATCCCCAAACAATTATTCTCCCTTCTCGCTTTTCTGAAGAGAGAGACAAGTCCCAGCCTACACCACCTCAAATTTTCACCATAGATTTAACAGGTCTGGGTGTTAGAGAGGTTCAGGAGTCAAAAATGCAATCCCAGATACTCTCCAATTCACATTTTTACAGCATTCTATGAACTCAGGGAGATAGTTCTTCCTTTCCGTGTTTTTAATGTGTACTGTACTAGGTGAAGAAGTGAGAGTCAGCTCCCAAGATAGTATGAATCAGGATACAACTCATATCAGTGAACAAACCAAGAGAAAGATACAATTCTCCATCTCGCATTGCTTCAAATATTCTTCTGCTGGGTTCATTGCAAAGGATTCTTTGCTCATAAAATGATCAAAATGTGAAAATGCTTCGAAAATGCTTCTTTAAAGGTAAAAGGAATCTTGTTCACTGGTACCTTTTTCCTAGGCCCAGTTAGTTCTACAAAGCTATTGCATAAATCTCAAAAAGAGGCTGTTTTTATTTAAACCTAGTTTCCTCTTTCCCCTTTGCTGCACTTCTCACAAATGTGTGCAAAATAAAGCTCCTAGAGTTCTTTCTTGTACCTTCAGATGGAGCTGGTGAGAAGTTTTATCACACAGAGATGGATTCACATCTTCTAGTTCTGAATCATACTACTAGGTTCTACAGTAACAACTATAGTATCTCTTTCCCTCTTATGGGAAAAAGTACGAGATTCAATCATATTGAATTTATCTCATTTCCAAGAATCTGAGTAAATTTCAGCCTGTAGTTTCTACTGTAGTAAGTGTCTCCATATCGGTTGCCAAAGATTCAGCATTTGCTTGCACCTTTCTCTTAAGCTGGAAATGGATCCTGAGCATACAGCATCACCTTAAAATGTGTTTCTGAAGTGTAGGAGGAATTTTAAGTTCTGAAAATGAACAAACCATGGAAAATATCTTGGAGCCAAAATATGATGATAGAATGATGTAGTGGCTGCGTCATGATGGTTTGGAGTTTTTTTTCTGGTTAAAGCTGCCAGTGTTCACTCTTCTGGAGATTTAGTATGTGTTAAGCAGAATGAAAACATAAAGCTTCAGGAAAGTTTTGTAGGGGATGGAAGTTTCTCTTAAGAATTAAACATTCAGATTTTGCCTTGAAATAAACCAGTACAAGCATAAAAAAATTCTTCCGATCCTATCTGGTAGAAGAGTATCTGTAAGCCACACCAACACCAGGGAAAACAGTTGTTTTATCAACTGCTGCCAGGGAGCTAGTCTAAAACCAAGCCCA
Organism: Semnornis frantzii; assembly: GCA_013399775.1. NCBI lineage: Eukaryota > Metazoa > Chordata > Aves > Piciformes > Ramphastidae > Semnornis > Semnornis frantzii. The sequence continues at coordinate 3,458 of VWYK01047516.1, forward strand.
AACAACAAACCTGCAAGCAAACACGAAAGAAAGAAGGGTGGAGAGAGGGAAAGGTCATCTGCAGAAAGAAGATGGGGAAAGGAGGTAGCAAGAAGACATAGGTTGTAACACGTTTGGAAAACGAAACAGGAAGCAATTCATGCTCCTGACCAGTGGGACAAGCCCACCCTCTATTTGAATATGAGGACTGTGTTCATTATTTCTTTCACATTCCTGGTTTTACATACAGCTGCATGCACAGTCTAGCAGGAGCTTCCCAGCCCCTACAGAATTCTGCATACCTTTTTATGTCCACAGTTACATATACTTGGACTTCTGGCAATCAACTCAGCTTAAGGAGTCCTTGCCACCACAGTTAGCAGCTGCTGCTTTTAATGTTTTTGTCTTCTACTGTTAATGTAAACTTGTGGTTAACGACCTTGCCAAAACAACTCCTTGAAAGATCCCTTTAAACCAAATCACTTGATCGTTGATAATGTAACCTGAAAGGCTTCCTAGATGATTGTCTCATAGATGGAGGGAAAGTAGAAAATTATCAGGAGTAGCTAATGGACAGAGCATATGTCTCTTGAAAACCAAATTTCAGTCAAACTCCTTGCACTGTGATGTTACATTTCAGCACTTAACCTTCTTAGGGATAACCATGTCTTCATGGAAATGCAACTGTACTAAATAACAGATCATTAATACATTTTCTAAATACATATTTAAACAGTAGAATATAAGTCATGCAGTAAACATTTCTATTGAATAGATATTAATTTTCATACCTGGTGAAGTCAAGCGTCATAAAAATTATCCTTCTAAATTAAGACCTTCAGAAATCCTAAAAAAAACACATTTGTTTGAAAGATGAAGCTTTCCTTTTAATAGAGAATTATTTTTTCTCTTTATAAATAGAAGCCTTTTTTCATACTTCAGAACTGGATTTAATCAGGCTTTACAGATGTGTGTTTTCCCTCTATTTTTTTAAGATACAGTTATGAGCTATATATCTTTGGGTGTGTAGGATGGCATGTGCAGGGAAGGGAGGAAGTCAAGAGATCTTTCTTACAATTCTTTACCAGACACCCCTTTTCTATTCCTTAAAAATAATTAGAATATCTTGTCTACTGGGAAAAGCACCAATTGAACTTATCTGCTATCACTGTGCCATGTCACAGAGCAAAAAATCCTTGCTAATGGTTCCTGAAACACCAATCTGAGGTAGGTGGCATTAGATGATTTACAGAAGACAACCATCTCTGTAGATTAATTTTTTTTTCAGACTATGTTGATTTACTTTGAACTAGTCATGGGGTAGTTAATAATGTCATTCACTTCATTAAAAGCCAAAGTTCTCAGCTGTTATAAATAGTAACCAAAGTACATGTACGAGAGCAAAAGAAGTGCTGTCTATAATGCCATCTGCTTACTATCACAAACTGCTCTGAAATTCAGCTTTAAAATGGTACATGGACTTTTCAAGGAATTGTGCTAAGCTATATTTTTCTGATAATATGGGGGAAAAGCTTACATTCATATAGGTAAATTAAAAAAAAAAAAAGGAAAAAGAAAAACTAAACATCAGTTTGTAGTTCTTTTATCATGTATGTCATAGTTCCAGCTTGCTGAAAGACCAGCTACTGGCTGCATACATTGTGTAAACTGAAGGTTCTAGACTTGGGAAGTCTACTGGGGATCCACCTGGAGAGCAACACAGGTGCCTGCATCATAGACAGCAGTGTCTCCCTGATGGCAGGAGCTCAGAGAGCCCCTGGGCCTGCCACATCCAAGCTAAACCTGTCAAGGATCAGCCAAAGCTACATTTCTTATCCTGCTTTGATTGCAGTGCAGCAAGACAGCTCACATGGAAAAAGGCAAGACTTGAGTTCCAAAGCCACAGAAGACCATCTTCAATTAATTTTCCACTTTCTCTTAATGTAATTTCTCTTAAAAGATGCAATTTAACCTTCTAGGGTTAAGTGCTCTTTACTGTAACCAAAATCCAAGACAAACCACTTTCAACACCAAATGACAGGCAAAACATTTCTAATTGTCATCATAATGTAAATTATTTCTCAAAGACGAGACACTTCACAGAAAAAAATCTCAGTTACATTACCATAAGTGAAGAGCAAATTCATTGCTTTCTTCTGCCAAGTACAGCACATTACCTGTGACTGGGCAGGACAACAGAATTATCTTCTCATTTTCAATGCAATAATAGTTTGAGAATGTTTTTCTTCAGCCTCTGAATAAACTTTACTGAAATTTTTCCCTTATGCTTTGGCTACACTCCTGGCACTGAAAAATCCATTTACAATTATAGTGTTCCATTTTGGCAAGATTTTCATATACAGAAAATGTTTATAATGTGTTTTTTTAATGTAAAACAATAGTAGTATGAGAAAGTATTGTTAAATATGAATAAACTTGCTCAAGCTTGCCCTCATACCTTAAATGTTTGTTTTCAGACTCTAAAAAAGGGAAGGAAAAAACAAAAGATGACATTTTAACAAAGCAATTAAAGTATCTACGAACGATGAGCAAAATATACTACAATCTAAAAGGAGAGAGAAGATGCTATATGACATTCTTACAGTGGAGTACTGTATTGCTGGATTCTGTGTATGAACTGTAAAACAATAATTAAAGGAATTTGCTTTAGAGTAATCAATTGCCTCAAAGGACTGGTGTTAAAATACTAAACCACATAACACAAGAAGTAAAATAATTCAATACAAAAACAATGTACTTGCCACATAGCTTTAATAGCCTTAAGAAAGGAATTTTAATATAAGGGCAATTTATTAGTTCAGCTTAACAGCTCAGGATTTGCAGGTAGCTTACAAGGAATAAATCTCATTCAAGGCCTAGATATTAAATTAGGAAGAATCAAAAATCTCGCATCAAGGAACATACAGTTAACAGCAATTGCATGTTATCTTTCACTATTGATTCAATTATGAAACATAGAGTAATTCAAAGAATGGTTTGGAAAAGACCTTAAAGATCATCTAGTTCCAACCATCACCCCTTCCAACCCTGCCCTCCTCTGCCTCTGCCATGGGGAAGGTCCCTTTCCACTAGACCAAGTCACTCAAGGCCTTGTCCAACCTGGCCGAGAACACCTCCAGCGAGAGGGCATCCACAGCCCCTGAGGGGAACCTGTTCCAGGGTCACACCACTTTCAGTATAAAAATTTCTTCCTAGCATCCAGTCTAAATCTCTCACCTTTCAACTTAAAACCATTGCCCTCCATCATATCACAACAAGCCCTTGTAAAAAGTCCTTCCACAGCTTTCTTCTAGGTCCCCTTCAGGTACTAGAAGACTGCTATAAGGTCTCCCTGGAACCTTCTCTTCTCCAGGCTGACTAGCCCAACTCTCACAGCCTGTCCCCTTAGGGGAGGTGCTCCAGCCCTCCGATTACCTTTTCTGTTTCGTTTCTGATGTGAGAAATAAGAGAAAGAACCTATACATGACTTGGACAAAGCCAAACCAAATTAAACAATCAACAATCCTCATCCCCACCCCTTTGCTCCCAACAAACTAAAACACACCCCCGAAACAAAACACAGAGCTCATAAACCAGAGTTTTGCAAGAGGAGGCTATCGACAGCCAGCCTAAAGCATAACAAGCTGCATAAAGAACATTTCACTCAGCAGTAAGAGACCAAGAATCATCATCTACTTTATTTTGTCTCAAAGTATCACTGCAAGAAAAACCCCTGTAACAACTTACCATCTCATCTTTCTTCTGCCTTCTAGAGATACCTGTTTATTGAGAACCGGTTGCCATGTGGTCTGAAATCATGTTTCTTGTTACTGGAACTCCCCACCTCAACTAAGCTGCTAATCACAAACTAAATCAAACACGACAGCTACCTCTATTTTTCAGGTCTTCATGATTCTTCCTGCTCCCAGAAGGCATTTAACAGTGTACAAAGGTAAGAAAGAAAACACATTTTATAGGACTTCAGTGGTTTTAGCCCTCAAGGAAAAATTAGGATTAGATACCTAGAACTCAGAATATGTCCCTAGAGCTCTCTTTTTATTTCTTTGACTTTATAGATTTACTGACTGGATGCTGAAGACAAAGTTTATTTATCCTCCAGTGTTTAACTGGCAGCCTGAAAAGAGAGGTTGAGGTGGAAATCACAGTATTATAAGCATAGCTTTAAGAGTATGACTAACATTATAAAGTGAATGAGGGCTAAGCAAAGAACATTAAACTAAGTAAAAGACAGGTCCTATAAAAAACTGAGTGCTTTCATCTGTTATCTTCAACAAGAACTAAAGCAGCTTAGGCCCTGGAATATTAATTCAATATTAACCCAATACTGAATATTGCTACTATACATCAGCCTATGGGCATATTTTGACACAATGGAAACAAAAAAAACAAAACAAAACAAACCCCAAAAAATCTACTCCACAACACACCAAACAAACAAATCAAAAATTTCTTTGAAGAAAAAGAAGGGGGGAAAAAAGGAGCCTAAAGAGCCTTGGTTATTTACCTACAGACCTGAAAAGGTCTCAGAAAGTCTTCAGGTTCCTTTTCAAAGTACAAGGACTTTTCTTGGTGTAAATTCACTCAACGTAATTCCCTATTGAGCCATACCTATCTGCCACTCGCTGAAAAAACAGCTAAGTAAATCCTCCAGTACTACTGCCGCCTGCGTCAAATGGGCCACCAGACTGTTTGAAAAGTCTCTCAGTCAGCCCTGATTTTATTTAATATTTTTTGAGACTTCGAAGGCCTACCATGTTTTACACTCCTGAGGAATTACTGTTATTTAAAAACAAACAACTGTTATATTTAATCTATGAAACTAATAATCAAGTATCATATCTCTACAGAAGGCATGTGCAACATCATCACAAAGTGAAGAACTCATTACTAAGCACACTGAGTTACCAGTGAATTTTGTAAATTATGTGTGCTCATGAGAATAACTCCTTTGTCTTTTCTTGTGGAATTTTGTTTATAAAAAGGAAATGCAAGTGGCACGACAACTAAGTCATAGAATTCTATTAGTCCTTCCATTTCATTTTCAGTGAAAGAAGCAATGAATGTTCCTGTGTGAAATGTCTTGGGTTTTGTTGGGGAAACATTCTGCACTGGTTCATTTGTAAATGAATGCAACAACAATGTGATAGCATCTTCAGTTTAGTTACAAGTATTATTGCAGTTGAAGGTGACAGCAATCAAGTGATAATTCTGGAGAGAAGTGGATAGCTTAGAAGTTGCTTTTTATGCAGAAATCTAACGGAACACTTCAGATGTTCCCAAAGAGGAGAAATATCTTAAAAAAAAAAATTAATCTCCACTACAATGTGTGAAAATATTAATATATAGGTCAGAAGGACATGTGCTAGCTTTCTGAATAGGAAACATAGTATATAATACAGGAGATGACCCAACCTGTACATTGCTGGAATAGGACTCCTCCTGGGTCATCTACTTTCTTAGGGTCTATCTGCAAGTGCTACATTTCAGGTGAAGGGTTTCTAATTTGAGTTCATTATACAGTAATGTATCTCTCTATATAAACTTTTTGCTAACACATCTACACAGATGAACACACACACAGAGAGAAATACTTAAAAGCAAAATAACAACAAAAAAACCCCTCATGCTCTGCCCAAAGCTAACTTCTAATCTGTCACATACCAAGAACTTTCCTGCCAGAAAAGATATGCGATGCTGGGGTTTAAATGCTGCAGAATTCCCAGAGCTGCATACTACTAGCACAGTAATACTGCAGATTAAATACAATGAGATTGCTGTCTCTGAAATTATACTACTCACAGAAAATGCAAGATGTTGACCAAATTTCAAAGCAATTTAGAACTTAGATTACAATTGCCATGTAATTTGGAAAATTAAAGTATTCACCACTGTGCTTCTTGGTTTGTGGCTGAGACTTCAGAAAGATTCTAATGCCCTTCTAGAAGAGAGCAAGTGGAAGACAGAGATGCTGAGAGCCTGTGTATACCAATTATCACATCTGCTATGCCAATACATCTCTTACAAGCATCCACGTCATCCTATTTCAAATGTTCAGGCTTGTTCTGTAGAAATCAGTAGGGGCTATGACTTTTCTAGCAGCAGGAACAGTATCCTGAGTAGGTGGAGATGTAAGCTAGAAACAAAGACCTACGTGACCAAGATCACACAAAAGCTGATGAGCAACTTTGGGAGCTTCAGGACAAGCTGAACTATCAGTACTAAATGTGATTAAAAAAAACACAGAAAAATCCAAATTATTAATTTTTGGTTTGGTCAATCTCCTTACTTATTTTTAAACTTAACTCTTGGTAGTTAATCAGTTTAGTAATTAAAGAGCCAGAAGTGTTGAGATTATTCTACTTCAGGCAGAGCATATTTCTTTCAACATCAAGGAGAGAAAAGTGTGGGCTAGAAGAAAACCAGACTACAACATCAGCCCCTGAATTACAGAAGATGAAGCATGCTCATGTTCCCTTGAAAGCAAAGAGAAGGAGGAGCCCTTGGTCTATTTTTGCCTCAGTTTATTTGTTTTTGAATGACTGCAATAGATGGGAAGTATTCTGGAAAATATTATTAAGCAAACAAACAAATCACTTCAAAACATGCAAAGATTTTTTTATAATCTGACTAGCAGTCCTCAGCTTTAATTAAAAAAAAAAAAAATCCTATTTCTGTGATGTCTTAAAGCAGAATTTGGTTTATTTAGTTTTCCTAGTTTCCTTTTCCACACTGCTATTTTTTAATTTGACCTGGTACTTGGTTTGACAGATGATAGAACTGTTTGCCATTGCTCGCATTTGGATCCCTATGAGGGAAATTCTTAAGCACTAAATTAATATAAGTACTTTTTTTTTAAGTGAAATCAGAACTTCCCAAGCAATTTTTCATTTAATTAATCTTCCTTACGCACGTGGCAGCAATATAATTATTATAAACTACCTCTAAGCTATTTGTATATATGAAGGCCTTAAGCTAATCTCGCAGTGTTTCACATTGTTTCGTTTCTCTATAAAACTTCTGACTATTGCAAAATTATTTTAAATTACTCCATGTAGGCACTGCTGGAGTGCTCTGTGCATGCGCGCACACTGGGGCCAAGGACAGAGGCAGAATTGCAGATTTCTCATTCGAAGGAGAATACAGAGAGAGAAAGATGAAGCACGGTATGTTCTTGTCAGAGATCACACACAAACTGACTAAAACACAGCTTATGATCCTCCCACAAAGGGATATTTTTACTATCCTTAATGAAGCCAGGCAGGTGTTTACAGTTATGATGTATGTCCGTCTAAAGTTGGAATTAAGCACAGACACAAAATAGCAATGCTTGACGCACTAGACCATGACATACTGTACGCACTGTAATTAAAATAAACTCTACTCCTGATATTTTATTTTTT
>VWYK01047521.1:1028-12137 GCA_013399775.1 Semnornis frantzii
GAGTCCTGTGTCCAGTTTTGGGCCACTCAGTTTAAGAAAGATGTTGAGGTGCTGGAAGGTGTCCAGAGAAAGGCAACAAGGCTGGAGCACAGCCCTGTGAGGAGAGGCTGAGGGAGCTGAGGGTGTGCAGCCTGGAGAAGAGGAGGCTCAGGGCAGACCTCATTGCTGTCTACAACAACTTGAAAGGAGGTTGTAGCCAGGTGTGGTTAGTGTCTTCTCCCAGGCAACCAGCAACAGAACGAGGGGACACAGTTTCAGGTTGTGCCAGGGGCGGTCTCAGCTGGATGTTAGGAGGAAGTTCTTGACAGAGAGAGTGATTGGCATTGGAATGGGCTGCCCAGGGAGGTGGTGGAGTCACTGTCCCTGGAGGTGTTGAAGAAAAACCTGGATGGGGCACTTAGTGCCATAGTCTGGTTGATTGGCTAGGGCTGGGTGATAGGTTGGACTGGATGAGCTTGGAGGTCTCTTCCAACCTGGTTGATTCTATGATTCTACACTCTATACAACTGCCTGAAAGGAGGTTGGACTGAGCTGGGGATCGATTTTTTTCTTCCCAGTGAAAAGTGATAGGATGAGAGGAAACAGCCTGAAGTTCACCTTGGGAGTTTTAGTCTGGCTATTAGAAGAAACTTCTTCACTGAAAGTGTTGTCAAACACTAGGGCAGATTCCCTGTGGAGGTGGTTAAAGCCCCATCCCGGGATCGATTTTTTTCTTCCCAGTGAAAAGTGATAGGATGAGAGGAAACAGCCTGAAGTTCACCTTGGGAGTTTTAGTCTGGCTATTAGAAGAAACTTCTTCACTGAAAGTGTTGTCAAACACTAGGGCAGATTCCCTGTGGAGGTGGTTAAAGCCCCATCCCTGGAGGTGTTTCAAAGACACAGAGATGCAATGTTGAAGAACATGGTTTAGCACCAGACTTGGTACAGTTGGATAATGGTTGGACCTGATGATCTGAAAGATCTTTTCCAACCAAAATGATTCTATGAATTTATGATTTTGGTTTATAGTCCTGACAAGTTAATTGTCTGACCCACAGTAACTCTGTCAGCAACTGCCTCAGCAAACAACTGCATTATTCTGTTAACATAATAATGGCAATGTTTCCACCTGTGGGTATCCTTCTGTTCTTAAAATATTTATAAACCTGCCTTTTGGCATCAAAAGATCACAGCACCTAATAACTGTGCTGTGATTGGATGCCACTGACAGGGAATATTGCTGTGTGTTGAGCATGTTTAATTTCCCCAACACTGGATTTCTGATGGATTAAAAAAAGAAGGGTATGAAGTTTTCTAATAAAAGCACTAGCCAATAAATGGACTCCCTGTGCTTGGAAAGTCTCTGGCAAATACTGTCCCTCCGTTTCAGCTCCTCCTTATTGCCTCTCCCCATTTCCGGACGGGTCCTGGCCCCCAGCCCTTATCTCCTCCAGCCCCTGGGCTGTTTACAGAGAGCAGTTATAAAAAGGCTGACCTAGCAGAGAGCGAAGTGGAATCACAAGGCTCAGGAAAACAGCGGTACCGAACCAGCCTGGGTGTCTGCTTGACTCACCAGAAACTTGCTCTGCACTATGGTGAAGGACAGGCTGCCCAGCAAACCCATCCTTCTCCTTCTCCTCTTCTTCCTTCCTGGAAATACTTCTCCCACCACCGAACTGTAAGCTACACATGTGGAGGGGGGAGGGAGGTCTTAGTTTTTTTGCTTCCGTTTTCTTCCTTTCTGTCACACAGCTCTGCTAGTGTCTTCCACTCCTGCCCTGCATACAATCACTAGCCAAACCCTGATCCTCCTGCACAGCTCTGCCAGTGCTCTCCATTCCCACTCACCCTGCCACCCACTAATCTGTTCAGACCTGGTCCAGCACGGCCCTGCCACTTCTCCCTATTCCCACCCACCCTGCAACCCTCTATCTCTCTAGCCCTGGTTCAGCACAGCTCTGCCACTGCTCTCCGTTCTCATCCACCCTGCTACCCCCATCAGTCCAGCCCTGGTTTGCCAGAGCTCCGCTAACACTCCTGCCCTGATGCTGGCTAACATTTGAAACCTGGATCCTCACAACATCTTTGCCTAACTCTATTCCTACCCAGAAACTTTCAGGTACCTGGGGGTTTGTGGGCATGAGGTTGGAATCCACGTGCACTTACCTTTCCTGTAGTATCCTGGTTTCAATCACTGAGTTACTTCTCATTCTCCTGCTGATTTCTTGCTCATTTACTTTGCCTTCCTTCAGTTTCTTTCAAGGCAGTTAATTTCTCTTGGTAGCATCAGATGTACTTGTTCCGAAAGAGAGTCTGTGACCCAGATTCTTCTCTGGCACAGAGCCCGCTGCTGGCAGCCTCCCAGGGGCATCCACCCTGGGGTCCTGAGAGGAGGAGCAGTCCAGGATGGCACAAGCTCACTGGACTCCAGCATCTCCAGCCTCGCCTACCAAAGCTTCAGAGCCTTTAGTCTGGAAGGAAGCAGCCTCCTTCTTCAGACCCTGGCTGGTGTCATACTGTGCCTCTTGCTGTGCTGGCAGAAGCGCAGTTCTTACCAACATAGATCTTGCAATGTTTCCTACAGTGGTGCCCACAGGAACCATAGCAGAAGGCATAGTATTACTACTATCACTTACTTTTTGGTCAGAGGTGAAGTAGTGACCACCTCAGACATTTTCACTTTTACTGTGCCACCAACTCCTCACTCACTTGCCCTCTTTGGGTGCTTCTGTGATAGATCAGCCAACAAAATATATTTTGGGATTAGGCAGAGCTCTACAGTCTCCTTACAGTAATCTGATGTAATTAAGTAATTAAAATTAATTTGATAAGTAATTAATGGTTGAACTCAATGGTCTAAAAAGTCTTTTCTGACCAAAATGTTTCTATGAAAATTCAATAATCTTAATTCATCCCTGCCCAAGATCAGAAGGAAAGGGAATGAATCCATGCTGCTCAGATGTCTCCTGCTGTGAGCAACATGCTGCCCTTTCTCCTGATCTCAAGCCCATTTGGGGAGGGGAGAAGGAGGAAAAGCTGAGAAAGGTGGAGCAAAGTGGGGTTGTTGCACTTTAACCCCAGCCAGCAATTGAACACCACATGGTCACCTGCTCACTCCTTCCCCCGCCCCAGTGGGAATGGATAATTGGGAGAAAGAGGTAAAACCCCATGGGCTGAGAGAAGAAGAATTTAACAGAACAGCACAAAGAGAGAAGAAACAACAGAAATAACAACAATGCTAATTAAATAATATATAAAACGAGTGGTGTATACTGCAACTGTCCACCATTCAGAACCCATCATCACCACCCAGCCTAGGTGCTCTGCCCCCTCAAATTGCAAGGGAAGCCCCACTTGCTTGCCCCCTTATATACTGGGCGTGACATCAGCATGCTATCAAAATTTGGCTGGTTTGGCCCAGCTATCCTGGCTGTGGCCCCTCCTAACTTCAGGTGAAAATTAATTTGAAGGCAGAAGAACCCAGAACATTATACATCTCTTATTTTATACCATCTACATCATGCCCAGATCCTACATTTTCCAACTATTTGCCATCTTTTTCCCTGTCCTGTATATATGCACATATGTAATTTCCTTCATCTATGAGCCATCCCTCTAGGATGTCTATTGAATTCATTTAATCCATGACTTTGGGGCTCTATCTGTCATAACAGTCTTTAAGGGCAAGGGCGATGATGCTGGCTTCTTGTGTGCTGCATCCAGAGATTGAGTCTAATGTGTCTGCAGAGGCCCATGGTCATGGTCTGTGAGTTGAAAATGTTGAGGATGTTGCTGCATGCCACTTGATGAAGTCAGTTCATGTTCCATCACTGTTGTCCTTTGCTCAGTTTCACCAAAGTCCACCCCTCATTAATTTGAGTGATTCTTACTGTAATATCAATATGATGTGCTGCTGCAATAGTGATCACATACAGTGGCAGGGTTGTTTAGCAAGTAACATAACATAATTTAATTCACTGTCTGTTCTCACCCAAACTTAAATCCCCTTGATCTACACATTGGACTTGTCCATTCTTCCACGTCACCCACTGGGTGCACCCAGGTCCTTGAGCAATGAGCATAAGCAGTTCTGTAGATGGGTTTGCCTCTGTCTGAAACAGGACCAACTCAGTTTAACTTCCCTAACATGTTCTTCATGTGCACTATGGGGACTTTATCCTCTTCTACAGTATGTGAGAATTAGGATTAGACAGGGCCAGCTTGACTGGCAGCTCCTTTAGTGACAACTAACCTGGTGATCTTTGCTAAATATATGTCCCAGTGCTTGAAACAAGGCTTCCCAGGCAGGTGGTTAAATTCCTACCCCTGGAGGTGATTCAAAAAGTTGATAATGGTTGGAGTTGATGGTCTTAAAGTCTTTTCCAATAAAAACAATTCTACCTAGAGTGATACCAGTACAGGCTGGGAGATGATGCAATTGAAAGCAACCATACAGAAAAGAGCCGAGGGGTATTTGTGGACAAGAAGCTGGACATGAGACAGCAATGCTCACTTGCAGCCCAAAAGGGAAATTGCATCCTGTGTTGCATCAAAAGAAATGTGACTAGCAGGTCAAGAGAGATGGTTCTGCCACTCTGCTCTCGTGAGACCTCACCTGGAGTAATGTGTCCAGCTCTGGATCCCCCAGCAGAAGAGAGGCATGGTCCTGCTGGACTGGGTCCAGAGGAGGGTCACAAAGATGGTCAGAAGGCTGGAGCATCTCCCCTATAGACAGGCTGAAAAAATTGAGGCTGTTCAGCCTGGAGAGGAGAAGGCTCTAGAGAGACTTTATAGCTACAGAAAGGCTGGGGAAGGACAGTTTAGAAGGGCTTGTAGATATAGGACAAAGGGCAACAGTTTTAAACTGGAGCAGATCAGATGTAGGTTGGACATAAGGAGGAAGCTCTTTACAAAGAGAGTGGTAAAATACTGGAACAGGCTGCCCAGGGATATAGTTGAGGCCACGTCCCTGGAGACATTCAGACTTAATGTGGACCTGGGTAGCCTGATTTAATTGGAGGTGTCCCTCCTGACTGCAGGGGGGCTGGACAAGGTGACCTTTGAGGATGCTTTCCAATCTGATGCAATCTGTGAATGATTAATTGTATGATAGGGTATAGACACGCTCTCTCAATGCCATGCTCCTTGGCCCAGGTGCTTGCACTATTGTAAACACAGAGTGTTTGCCTGGGCAGGTTTGTGCTGATGAGACACAATCAATCTGCCAAGCTTCCCCATATTTATGTTTCAGCCATTTCTCCCCATAACACAGAGGTTTCAATCACTTGGCTTGCTTGATTGCATCATGTTTTTCGTATTCCTGGATAACCTTGCCCTTGGTCAAGTCCACCCCTCAATCTCAGGCCCACCTGTATGTTGCATCTCTTCCTTGGTAACCTGAGGTGTCATGTGCCCACCAAGCAATAAACAATTTGCCCTTATGTTGCCGGTCCAAATCCACCTAAGTCACTTCAGTCTTAGCATCCTGATCCACTCGCTGTTTGTTTTGACGTTCTTCATCAGCCCAGCTCTTGGGTACATGGGCATCCATGTGATGTACTTTCACCAGCAGGTTCTCTAGCTGAGTAGCAATATCTTGCCATAATTCAGCAGCCTCTCTGCTGCCAGTTGCTTTGCTTTCATTGCTGTAGCCACCCCCATGAAGTGTTCACGCCACCATCCACAGGTCCGTACAGAGACAGAGCACTGGCCACCTTCAGCAGTATCCAAAGCCACTCGGGTGGCTTTCGCCTCTGAAAACCTTTTCAGCAGCTTTGACAATTCTTTTGTAGGACTCCACAGAGAGGCCTCCCACCTTCAATGTTTTTTCCCAATGAGGCAGGGTCCATCAGTGAGCAGGGCATATTATTTCTCGTTATCTGGTAGCTCACTGTATGCTGGGGCTTCCTCAGCATGCCTTATCTCTTCCTCCTTTGGTTACATCCCAAAATCTTTGCCCTCTGGACAGTTTGTGATCATTACCAAGATTCACGGGTGGCTAGTGTTCCCTATTCAAGACTGTTGTAGTATCAGTGCAACCCACTTATTCCACACGGCATCAACTGTGTAATGGGTGGAGGACACCCTTCTCTTGAACATCCAGCCCAACACTGGTAGTTGGGGTGTCAGAATGAGTTGTATCAGCCACTTCTGAGGCAGCTCCAACTCCTTCATATGTTGTCCATACCTGTTTTTCACTTGAAGTGTAGTTGGTCTTGGGTCCTCTGCATCTCCAACTTCAAAATCTTAGGGGTCATCAGGTCTCCCTGGGTGCTTTCTACCAAAGGCTCCAGGTAGGATCATTCTTCCCAGCTGTGGTGTAGAGGGTATTTTTAAACATCTTTTGCTGCCCAGACTGCCCAAGGGCTACTGCATGAACAATTTCACAGAATCACAGATTAACCTCACAAAGTTCAACAAGGGCAAATGTAGAGTCCTGCGCGTGGGAAGGGATAACCCCCTGCACCAGTGCAGGTTAGGGGTTGACCTGCCAGAAAGCAGCTCTGCAGAGAAGGACCTCGTGGACAGGAAGTTTACCACAAGCCAGCAATGTGCCCTCATGGCCAAGAAGGCTGGTGGTATTCTGGGGTGCATTAAGAAGAATGTGGCCAGCAGGCCAAGGGAGGTTATCCACCTCCTGTACTCTGCCTCAGTGAGGCTACACCTGGATATGACTGGGCATCCTGCTCTAGCAGTGGAGTCAGACTTGATGATTGTGGCTTGGATAGGAGGGCTCTGTGCAAGGTCAAGAACTGGCCGGAGGGCTGGGCCCAGAGATTGGTGGTGAATGGTGCCACATCCAGCTGGCAACTGTAACTGCTCATGTGCCCCAGGGATCAGTGCCGGGCCTGATCCTGATTAATATATTANGGCAGAGAGGGACCTGGGGGTGCTGGTAGATAGAAGCTGAACATGAGCCAGCAGTGTGCCCAGGTGACCAAGAAGGCCAAAGGCATCCTGGTCTGGATCAGGAACAGTGTGGCCAGCAGGACCAGGCAAGTCATTCTGCCCCTGTACTCAGCACTGGTTATGCCACATCTCGAGTCCAGTGTCCAGTTCTGGGCTCCCCAGTTTAAGAAAGATGCTGAGGTGCTGGAAGGTGTCCAGAGAAGGGCACCAAGACTGGTGAGGGGGCTGGAGCACAACCCTACAAGGAGCAGTTGAGGGAGCTAGGGTGGTTCAGCCTGCAGAAGAGGAGGCTCACAGGAAACCTTATTGCTCTCTGCAACTACCTGAAAGGAGGTTGTAGCCAGGTGGGGTGAGTCATGACCAGTGTCAGAACAAGAGGACACAGCCTCAAACTGCGCCAGGGTAGGCTGAGACTGGATGTTACGAAGAAGTTCATCACAGAAAGAGTGATTGCCACTGGAGTGGGCTGCCCAGGGAGGTGGTGGAGTCACCATCCTTGGAGGTGTTTAAAAGGAGACTGGATGAGGCACTCATTGCCATGATTTAGTTAATCTGAAAGGGTTAGGACCCTTAGGTTAGGTTGGACTCGATGATCCTAGAGGTCTTTTCCAACCTGGTTAATTCTGTGATTCTGTGATCTCTGGAGGTCCCTTCCAACCCCTACCATTCTGTGATTCTGTGATTCACTGCCTTCTTTGGCTGAGTGTTTGTTCTCAGAAGTAGCTGAGAATCAATACATAGACAGTAGCACATCTTAAGATAGAGCATTCCCTTTGTTATATAAACAATCTCATCATTTTTACCTCAGCTACTTTCTCTGGGGTCTCCCGTCCTTCGTTGATGTCTGCTTCTGAGTCACTGCCTGTGTTGTCAGAACAGTTTGTTGCATGTAGGGAGGTGGTCAAGGTCTCTTTTGGCAACCCAGATGTTATTTATCCTGAAATGTCAATGCATGGAATTCGTGATCCAAGTTATTTAAAGCTCTCATAGTGCATTAATTCACCTAACTCTTTGCACCAATATCCTGAAACAGCTACAGGAATATTTATAAACAGCACATTTCATATCCTTGTTTCAAAGGCAGGAAAGCTAGTTCAGAGGAAAGTTCTGCATCTTGGCCAAAACTTCAGCAGAACAGTGAATAGGAAAAGGAACGAGCCAAATTCCCCACAAACTAGGTCACGCTGTCCCTTTGGCAGACTGGATGTTACAGTTAGATTGCCAGTGCCACTGACAGTGGAAAGGGAAGCGGATTTAGTGGAAGCAGGCACAGGGTGAAGCTGTGGTGAGAAGACTATGAAGGAAGGGGAGCACTGTAGCGAGCGGATAGTCATGAGCTGTAAATCACCTCCTGAGTGATTTACAACTGGAGCTCCCTCATCTCACTGCTTCTCCAACAGCATGGGCTGACTAGAGCTGCTGATGCGCTCCTCACTGTGCTTTGTCTCATTGCCTGTTGGCGAGGGAAGTGGAGGTCCTGCCTGGGTATCACTGCCTTCACATCAGCCATAGGTTGACCCTAAAGCTCAGAGTCCAAGCAATAATGTAACTCCTGACACCCACTGCTATCTCTTTCCCCAGGGCTGGCATCATCTGGCATGGTACACGTTACCCATCCTCACTGGAGGTTCTATGAAGAAGTGTTATGAGCAGTCCTGACCACAGATTTCATCCCACGCAGGCAGGGAGTAATACACTGGGCAAACCGTATTGCCACCAGAACCTCCTGCTGCTGCATCAACATAGCTTGAACATACACAGGGAAAAAGGAATACTAGGCTCATTAAAACAGTCCAGCATCAGACCAGAGGATTACACTACTACACTGCTGTGTGCCTTGGTGGTGAGTTGTAGGCACTGAGGGACAGAGTAACAACCTTTGTGTCGTGAGTAGCTGATCTTTCACTTATGAGCCTTGTAACAGATTTTGATCTAGCTGGTGCCAAAAGACAGATATTATAAGTCCTGGAGAGTTACTGGCAAATGGGAATTCAAATTCTTTTAAGGACCAGCAACTGGCTGAACATACAGGTAAGGCCCAAACTATCCAACTCAGTGGTCTTTTGTTTCCCACCTAGGGAAGGACAGTTGTGTGCTGTCTATCACCCGGTGCAACCTGAGTATGGATACCATCTCTCCTTGAGAGTATTAGAGGCTCAAAAGCCACAAGCTGGTCGTACCAGAAATCAACATTTGGATTTTACAGCACAAGGAAGCATTATTTTCCTCAGTTTAATCTTCTAAAAGTTTCTGTTCTGTTGTTGTACTGGGGAGCCCCTAACCTGCACTGGCACAGAAGGTTAATACCCTCAGATGCAGGAATCTACACTTGCCTTTGTTGAACTTCCTGAAGTTCCCCTCTGCCCAGCTCTCCGGCCTGTCGCTTGGTCTTGTTTACATGTTGTTACAGGTGATGAGCAAACCAGACTTTCTTTGTGCATGTCATGACTTCATAGTTTTCTCTCATGCTTTTTTTCCAAGCTGAAGGGTCTTAATTTATTTAGTGTGTCCACCTTGAGTGCTGTGTCCAGTTCTGGGCCCCTCAATTCAAGAGAGATGTTGAGGTGGTGGAACATGTCCAGAAGAGGGTGACAAAGTTGGTGAGGGGCCTGGAGCACAGCCCTGTGAGGAGAGGCTCAGGGAGCTGGGGGTGTGCAACCTAGAGAAGAGGAGGCTCAGGGCAGACCTCACTGCTGTCTACAACTACCTGAAGGGAGGTTGCAGCCAGGTGGGGTTGGTTTCTTCTCCCAGGCAACCAGTCTGGGACAAGGGGACACAGGGGACACAGTCTCGAGTCATGCCAGGGGAGGTCTCGGCTGGATGTTAGGAGGAAGTTCTTGACGGAGAGAGTGATTGGCATTGGAATGGGCTGCTCAAGGAGGTGGTGGAGTCTCCATCCCTGGAGGTGTTCAAGAAAAAGGGATGGGGCCCTTAGTGCCATAGTCTAGTTGATTGGCTAGGACTGGGTGATAGGTTGGACTGGATGAGCTTGGAGGTCTCTTCCAACCTGGTTGACTCTATGATTCTACTTTGGAAATGCTTTCAGATTTCAGATATCTCTTCTATCTTTCACTGAATCTTTTCTGCTAAATCTGTTTTTTTTAAAGTGGATGTCACAAGCAAGATGCAGAAGTACAATGACTGAACTTCTTAGAGGTCTTTTCCAACCAAAATTATTCTATGATTCTGTGATTCTGCAATTCAATGATTCTGTATTGTAACTACACAGTGTAAAAATTATATGTTCTGGTGTCCTCTATTCCATTCTGAATACTTCCCCTATAGGCCATTCGTTACTTATCCCAAGATTGATCAGCAATACTCATGCCTGAGTGACAACAGCCTGCTTGGGAATATAGCATATACACAATACCACACATGCTGTTGGTGTAAATTTTTCTCCCTTCATTAATTGTTTTCTCTTAATGAACAGTTATTTTACCATTTTTCCTTTAGAATCCCGCCATGACAAAAGCTTTCCACTAATATGTAAGTCCGTTTTAGGTTAGTCAGTTTCTTACCTTGGACAATTATCAGAGAATCATACTTCACAGACAATTTTGAAGTCTACTGAACAACGGCAGTCCCAACACAGATTCTGGAGATTTTCACTGGTCCTGACTCTTTGCACCCTACCTTCTAATCACTTCATCCAGATCAGAATTGATAATTTGATTTCTTAGTAAAGAATTAGTAAAATGATCCTTTTTGTTGTATGGCATCTTAGTTTAAGAAGGATTTTTTTGAGGGACCTTTGTCAAAAGTTCTTTTAAGATTGAAATATACTCGTGTATTGCATTCAAACACTACTCTGAAAACCTTTGTGGGTCAGCATAATAAGATGCCAAACTGCAAGCACTCACATGTTTTCCTCAGCATGAGAAGGATTTCCAAATGGTGGTGTGGTTTAAGAGCTACCAGGTGGGTGGGTGGAAATTCGAATCCTCTAGGT
Source organism: Semnornis frantzii (assembly GCA_013399775.1). Lineage (NCBI taxonomy): Eukaryota > Metazoa > Chordata > Aves > Piciformes > Ramphastidae > Semnornis > Semnornis frantzii. Next base: position 11,869 of record VWYK01047521.1, read on the forward strand.
GGGTGTGTGTTATGAAGAGGTAATTAACTGATGTAGATATGATTTTCAAATATTAATATTGTTTATTAATATGCAATATTCAGAACTCTGGCCACCCCTACCACTAATTTTAATAATAATTTGTTCTTTGCTTGATCATGGAAACTTTATACAGATAATAACACAGGATCTAGAAATAACCAGCAAAAATACATAACATTAATTGAACTGGAAGAGAATGTTTCTGCGGTCAGTATATTGCTTACAGTCAATATGCCACTTGCCCATTA
>VWYK01047531.1:0-11818 GCA_013399775.1 Semnornis frantzii
CCATTCTATGATTCTAAGTCAGGCTGTCTGTTTAGGGGGAGTCAAAGCAAAGCCTGGATAGGCATAGTTCAGTCGTCTGTGACCTACTGCATGATTGATGGTAGAAATCAGGTCTTTCTATCTTAATAAGAAACTGTTCTATTATTTTCTTCCTTAAAATACAAATGTTTGAGATTGATTGTTTCAAGAGCATTGCTAACTACATCTACAGTCCTGGATTCCTCCTGTGTCTGAGCCAGGTCAGTGTTGGTAGGTGACAATTGCTAGAAGTTGCTAAAGCTGTCCCCACATGAAGAAAACAGCTGGATCTGTTGATCTTTGTCACAGCTTTGCTGCAGGCTTTCACGCAAAGGGGTCCAACCTTACAGTAAAGGCATGAGGAAGAATACGATGACACTTTCTGTTCCTCTCTTCTTAAAGCATGTACAGGTATCTTTTGTGTCCATATGGAGACTACAGCACCATAACACCGCATAAAGGGTGACATTTCTACAGAGAGGGTGGCAAATGTCCCCAGGAGAGTCCAGAAGGAGAGTAAAATTGGATACATGTGGAGTAGAAGTATGGGTCAATCAAAACATGCAGCCTAAGCAACAAGAACCTATGGTGAGTAGAAGAGGAAGAAGAAAGGTCAGCAGTATTAATGAATGCTGGCCATAGATACCTCCAAAACACATTTGAACTGATCAGGGACAGAGCTTTATGGCTTTATTGCATCCATATGGGTGCTGGCAGATGTAGATCCAGACATGGTGCTCCTTGCTTACGGCACAGTTAATCACAAACCCAACTAACTAAAAGCTGGAGATTAACTACTGCTCTGCTGTTGACTCACAGGAGTCCTCTTTTCTTCCCTCAGGCTATTTGCAAGACATGCTGCAAGCTCATTGCTCTTGCCCCAGCTTTTTGTTTTCCTTTTTCACATTGAAGGATCCACAGAAACAGGAGGAAGAAGTTCTGTAGAGTGAGGGTGGTGAGACACTGGGACAGGTTGCCCAGGGAGGTTGTGGAGCACAGAATCACCCAATGTGATCAAAAATCCCGTTCGGTGATTCTGTGCTCCACAACTTCCCTGGAGGTGCTCAGGACCTGGTTCGATGAGGCCTTGAGTGACCTGTACTAGTGGGAGGTGTCTCTGCCTATGGCAGGGGGTTGGAACTAGATGATCCTTGAGGTCCCTTCCAACCTTACCATTCTATGACAAGCAGGGAGCCCAGAAGCTCAGGCAGTCCCCAGGAATAACAACAGAGAGCAAGGTGAGCCAAAGTGAGAGAAGAGAACTGCTGGGATCACAAATACATAATGTTCTCCTACTAATATGAAAAAAACTCCAAGATAAACCGTAATACTGATTAATAGTCACATGCACTGTAAGGTTTCCACAAGAAAGCTCTGGGAGATAGGGGTGTGTGCTGGGTTGAGGCTAATTGGAATACTTTAATGGTGAAAATTTATATTATGGGCTGTGAAAAGCAAACAGTGGTGATGTCTGCTGCACTCATAGGCTTGCTGAGATGGATACGAACAAGAACACAGACATAGGTAAGTCACACAGGGAGTCTCCTCTCTGTCTCTCTGGCTGCTTGTGTGTCTGCTGGCCTCTCTGCTAACCTAACTAACCACTNGCTGTAAATAGAGCTTCAGTCCTTAACTTCCAGCTGGCTGAGTCTAGTATGGGGGATTTTATAAAGTGGGGGGGTGTGGGGGCGGGGGGAGCAGGGAACTCCCAAACCATCAGAGGGTGCAAAGGACAAAGTAATACAACATCCTTCAGGCTTGTTTTCAACCAAGTCTGGATTAGCATCACACCAAGTACTTTAGACAGTTCTGCAGCCAGATTAGTGTTGAACTAGAGGCTTAAGTTAACTGGCTGACAAACAAGCTGTAGCCTTAAAGTCGTGTCCATAAGTGCTTCCTCTCGGTGGTGACCTCAAGCCAGGTGCTCAAAGCAGTGCCTCAGCTCTGTAAAACCTCACAGAAAACCAGAGCCAGAGGTGAAGTTAAGGAAGCTTTCCTCCAAGGAAAGCATTTTGTCTTGCACACAAAGACACTGCTGTGCTGAGGCTTTTCACACCATGTGTCCCAGCAAGGAAGAGCAGTAAGGAGTAAAAAGTGGGCACTACTCAGAAAGAATCGTTCATGTTGCCACGTAGGCTTTAGGAAAAAAAAACAGAAGAAAGAAGAAAGCTCCTCCACGTCAGAAGTGAACACAGAATGAAATCATTGTAAGAGAGTAGCATGGGATGTAGCCTCTTTCCACGAGCAGCTCTGAAAGAATCAGGCTGGCTGGCTCGTGCCTTGTCCACACTAAGCCTTCCCATCAATGAACACAGCCCGGGCTACGTGAGCAACCCAATCTTCTGCTCACACTTTATCAGGACAGCAGGGTCTGCATGGTAGCCACATGCTAGCATTTGTCACTGGCATCTACTCTGTAAAACTCTGTTGTGTGGAACAACCTGGAAAAGGGAGCACTGTTTGATTCCTTTGCTCCAACTCAAACCTGCCTGTGAGCCTTTCCTTTTAGGGGAAGCAGGGAGGGCTTATGGTAGGCAGTATAAGCAGGGCAGAGGATGAAGGGAGCCTACAGTAGGCAGGAGAAGCAGGGCAGAGGATGAAGGGAGGCTACGGTAGGCAGGAGAAGCAGGGCAGAGGATGAAGGGAGCCTATGGTAGGCAGGAGAAGCAGGATAGAAGGAGAAGGGAGCCTACGGTAGGCAGGAGAAGCAGGGCAGAAGGAGAAGGAAGCCTACGGTAGGCAGCAGAAGCAGGGCAGAGAGAGAAGGGAGCCTAGACAGAATAGCAAGAGCAAGAAAATCAAGATGAAAAGTGCTTGCAGTCTTTCACTCAAAGGCAACAACCCATTCCCCGGAATCAGATGCATATCTGTGTATTTCTCCTGAAAGGAGTTGCCATATGTTCTAAAAGTAGGATGTAATATTTGAGCTGTAAAAGCCAAATCAGCTTGAGAAACAGACGGCATTACAATGCTTTAGCAGAACGAGCCCCACATCACAATGTGCCAACAAACTCATTTCCTACAATAGCACCAGGAAAATATTTGCAAAATACAAACCCCATTCCCTACAGCATATGATTCCCCCCCAGAAAAATGGGGGGGAAAATGAAAGAATTTACCCAATACTGGCATATATGAGTAGCTACTCTTATTCTTTGACTTTTTTTGCTTGCTCTCCTCTGTAATTGAAGAACGGGTAGCAGGTTTTGGTGCTTTTCTTAAACCTGACCTCAAACTACTTCAGCAGTCAAGCTAAGTTTCATTCTTGTCCATCCCCGATTGCTGGAGGGACAAACTCCCATTGCTCAGCCAGGTCACCTCTGAATATTAATCACAGCTTTACAGCTTTTCACTCTGCCTTCACTGGCTCCCAGGCATATGTCAATATTAACAGCCTCATTTCCAGAGGTACTGAATACATAAAATCTAATACTGAGAACCTGAGCTGGTCAGGCCATAAACACACACTAAAAGTAGACATTGTTGGAACACTGGAATATTGCTGCTGTTTTTTGAATTACTTGTTGTCCACACAAGTATCTCAATCTGATGGAAAATGTTCATTTTCTTGGAAGAAGCCAGCAAAAAATCATAACATGTCATGCCAGTTGCCAGTCCACTCTGCAGTACAACTGGATGATGCATATTCAGGTGTAGGAGTGTCTCATAGAATGGTAAGGTTGGAAAGAACCTCAAGGATTAGCTAGTTCCAACCCCCTGCCATAGGCAGGGACACCTCCCACTAGTACAGGTCACTCAAGGCCTCCTCCAACCTGGCCTTGAACCCCTCCAGGGAGGGAGCAGCCACAGCCTCCCTGGGCAACCTGTGCCAGTGTCTCACCACCCTCACTGTAAAGACCTTCTTCCTAACATCCAGTTTCAACCTCTCCTCTGCCAATTCAAACACATTGCCCCTTGTCATTACAAGACCTTGTCAATAGTCCGCCCCCAGACTTCCTGTAGGTCCCCTTCAGATATTTGTCTCATCAAAGGAAAAAAAAAAAATTAACTTTTCTTTTCCAGTATATTAATTTACAGAGGTTAATTTTCCAACCTGCTCTAGCAATTTCCCAGGAACAAGATTTGCCAGGATGATACCATGTAGAAAAACACAAAGAATTCTTAAAGGAGTATGTAGCTAAGGATGCTTCTAGGGATTCTTGCTGGGCTGAATAGATAAGGACTGCTGAGCTTGACAAGATAAAAGGAACTTGTGCAATCAAGTATGTAGAAAGGAAAGATAAGGGGGGGACAGGGGGTGGGGAATGTGTGCAAAAGGGAGCCTGTGCTACCAAGAATGTATGGACAGGAAGATAAGGCAAAGCAAATTGGTCAAGGCTGGTACTGGGGCTGATGAGGTATAAGAATCACGCCAAGCAACCTGAGGAACATGTGCAAGTGTTGTTTGCATGTATGAATGAGTTCCAGGAGAATGAAGGAATATGTTGATTAGTTCTTGGAAAATTAGTGAGCGTGCATAGAATCTCCATATATATATTTTCTGTACATTGCTTGTTCAACACACGCTTGGGTGGACTGACTGCCCTGTATGTCTGGTCCAAATGAAAAGGAAAGCCTGCTTTCTAACACCAGCATTGGTCTTACTTTCTTTGCCACATTCCATAACAATTTTGGCAGCCCAGATGGGATAACACTTTTCAACCTGAACGGTCCAGGTCACAGACAGGGCTGAGAATTCTCAGTAAGGACCTCGCTCCCCAGACTGAGGAGCCTTAGAGCAAACACCACTGGCTTGTGAGTATAAGGCATTGCTTTTTGGCTTGGATAGCTGCCTGTCAGTCACAGCAAAAGCTGCACAGGGTTGGGTTAATTCCCAAGTAAGAGGAGTTAGAATCCCTGTTAGGTTTTGGAATGTATGTTGAGTGTTATCCCAGTATTGCTAATTGTAGGTGTCTTTGTTGTCATTTCTGTTGTGCTTCTTTGCTGTTGTGCTAAGGATGCACCTACCTGTGTTAATACTTTGCTGCAGTCAATGTTGGTTTTGAGAAAGAAAGAGAAGCAAGGTAAAGTGATATATGCTGATATGTTTTTCACTCTGAGACAACACCCAGAATGGCAGAAGTAGTGTGGAACTGATCTTGCTCCTAGTGACCCTCTAGTTTTGGCATTAGAGAAGGAAGCTGGAAACAGCTAATTGAATACTGCAATATGTTGCTAATGTGAACTGTGAATAATGCTAATAATGTGAATACATTTTCCTATCAGACTGAAATGTCTTAGCAATGATAAATGAGCTTGACAGTATTTCCTTGGTAGCACCTGATGGGATCAGGGATGTAAATATTTGCAGTGTTAGTAATGATAGTAGCAGCAGTAATGACAATATAATAGTAATACTAGTAATGCTACTACTAACAATACTAGTAGTAATAGTACTACTAATAACAATACTCATAATAATACTACTACCAATAACAATACTATTACTACTACTACTACTATCACTAATATTACTACTACTACTATTGCTACTGCCAGCCATGTGTTAAATATGTGTACTTACTGTGAAGGTAAGAACTGTCTTTTGGGGGGAGGGGTAGCACAGCCCCTCACCCATCCTCATCTCTTCTGTGTTTTGTGGTTTGTTTGTTGTAGTTTTCTTTTTCCAGTGTTCCACTCTAACTGTTTCTGTTTCCTATGTGATGTTGGCAGCCCTTCTGTGATTTATTTGTTGTTTTGTTTGGCATGAATAAAGGATAAAGTAGCATGGGGTTGTAAACTTTGATACTCATTTTGCAGCTAATCAGGCACTATAGCACATCTCTCCATCCTGCTGTCTTGGCCTCATCTCTCCTGTCCCTCTATCCTGTGCCTCTGTCCCATCGCTCTCCATTCCACTTAGCTCCTTTTCTCTCTCTGTAAGGCCTTGTTCTTTATATTATAGTCTGGTAACACAGCATCCTGGCTTAAGCTTCCTGGAGCCCCAAAACCTAACAGAACAAATATTTTAGGATGCCTCCCCCTCTTCCTTCCCCCATATGAAAAATTTTTAGGCAGTAGTGTAAAAAGGAGTAAAAAACACCCAAAGCAGTGTCTTCATATGATTTGGAAGTTAAAGGGAAAACTTTAACAATCCATAAAGGGTATTTATGGTAAAGGGGAGTTACAAAAGTAATAGAGAAGGAAAACAGGTACGAAATACATACACAACCAGATTGATGGCAAGGGATGGAGGTAGATTCAGGAGGCAGTTGGCCCACCACATGCTTGGCTGGCCACATGGCAAAGCAAAAGAGTATCTGGAACAGCTGGAACTGGGTGGTGCTGCTCAGGTGAAGCAGAGCAGAAAGAAAAAGAAATAGGAAGTTCCTCTGCTTCTATAGGGTTCCAAACAGGCAGTGGGAGTGGACTAACCACTGCACCTGGGGTCAGGTTCAAGACCACTCTCAGGTGTCATGAGGACTTGGGGTCAGCTTCAAGACCACCCTCAGGAGTCAGGAGGATCTGGGGTCAGGTTCAGACCCCAGGGGGGTTTAACCCTTAACAACCGGGTGGGCACATGGCTGTCGCTGGGCTCCACTGCACATGTGCCAACACTTCAGGGTGTTTGCCCCTGCCTAAAGTAGCCTGGCTGGGCCACACCCCAGCTGGTCCTCCTCAGCTGTATGGCCTCAGAGTCCTGCATTCCACCCTCCTGCAATGGCAAACATTGTTTGTCATTTTTCCCCATGGTGGTGATATGAATGAGAGTGGCAAGGTCTTAACAGGAGATTAACAATAAGTGGGCACCACAAGAATCATCTTAAACTAGTAGTGATGTCTACCTAAGACAACTGTTTTAAACTATTAACAATATCTAACTACTATAACTACCATGACCATCTTGAACAATCTAACAATCATCTCCACAACTAATTAAGAAACTGCTCTGGGAGATCAGGAGAAGCAGCTGCTGGGGGATCAGGAGAAGAGGATCAGTTACAGGGACAGCTACAAGTACAAGGGTGACAAACAAAAAGAATCACAGACAGAATTAATGCAGTTGAAGCCCCAACACAAGCCATCACAATCAAATAAATGAGCTGCATCACTTGGGCTGGAGTTTTTTGGGGTGCCCACAAGTTGGTTGCAGCTGTTGATGGTGGCCCTTACCATTGGGGTTGGAACTGGCAGTTTGAGGTTTGACTCAGCAAGAAAATCAACTTCTACACCTCCAGTCTAAATTTCCCCATCTCACCAGTGGGGCAAAACATGAAAAGGAATTTCTAACATCAGCATTGGGCTGAGTGAGTTTCTCTGGCATATTTGGTAAGGAAGAAAACAAAACTGTGGTGAGACCACAGGAGGGAAAGGTCCTGATCCTGNCAACAAACTTTGTGACTTATAAAGTCAGGCTGTTAAAGCTGAAAATAATTATGAGCTAAATCTGTAACAGGAAAAAAAAAAAATTAAGCAGGAAAATGTGTTTCACAAATGGGAGCTGTTGAAGCACACTTTACAAGAGGCACAAGAAGCTACAAAAAATTGAGCAGGAAGGTCATGCTGGTTCAAAACCCAACCTGGTTTATAGGGAACATGACTACAGCTTCTTCTAATTTCATGTTGTAGCCAAAGGGAAAATAAGATCTAAGAAAATGGACTAGCTCTGGTTAATTACTCTAACTGCATAATATTTTTGTTTTCCTTTCAGTCTCCCATTGGAAATGTTTTCTGATGGTTGGAGGATGCTTTCTTCATCCCTGGAAAATGTTTCAGGAAGATTGAATTTTTTTTTTTTCCTTGGGAAAAAAAAACCCAAAAAAAACTTCAAGTATAAAGAGAAATTTATTTGAACCAGTCCCACAATGTCCTGAGCTATTCCCTCTATCTCCAATTTAGAAAGACAATGCTGAACAGGCAGGTAAAGGATCTGGAAAAACTGGTGATCCAACAGCAATTTAAAACAGTTCAGAGCCAAATGATGCAATGAGCTGCATCTTTTCAGTCACTCAGTTGATCAAAAACCTACCCAAGTTCAGAAAACCTGGCTGGTAAAAGGAAAGTGTTAATATGCCAATTCTGTTGTATCAGCAATTCATTGTGGCCCTCCCTTTTGTGCACTAGATGGAAATTAAATTCTAAAACAGGAGACCACATCCAGTGTGGGTAAGTCCACACTGAGAGGGAATCATGGTGAAAAGAGCCAAGAAGGAGCTCTTCTGGGGCAAAGTGGCACACCTGTGCCAAGGGCTGCAGTTTGTGAGTAGACTGCTCAGCTGGTGTGGGCAGAGCCAGGAGCCCCTTGGCACAGCTCAATGAGGAGTAAACAACCACACCAAGAAGTTCACAGATGCCTCATGGAAGGGAGCACCAGGCCCACCAAGCACAGAAGTGAGCTCCATGAATTGTAACTGGCCCCTTTCCAGAACAAGACCCAGCATACAGGTAAAAACCATTGCCAGGAGGAATGTGGTGAGTCTGTGCTTGGCTCTGGTGAGACCACAGTACAGGAAAGACACTGAGGTCCTGGACTGGGTCCAGAGAAGAGCACCAAGGCTGGTGAGAGGTTTGAAGGGTATGTCATACGACTAGTGGCTGAGGGAGATTTGTTTAGCCTAGAGAAGAGAGGACTAAAGGGAGATCTTACTGCTCTGCACAATTACCTCAAAGGAGGTGGTAGTGAGGCTGGTGTTGGCGTCTTCTCCCAAGTAACTAGTGATAGGATAAGCAGAAATGGGTTTAAGTTGTGCCAGGGAAGGTTTAGACTGGACATTAAGAAAAACTTCTTTACTGAAAGAGTGATGAGGCACTGAAACAGGCTGCCCAGCGAGACAGTGGAGTTGCCATCCCTGGCAGCATTCAAGAAGGGTGGAGATGTGGTGCTTCAGGATAGAGTTTAGTGGTCATGGCAGTTGGGTTAATGTTGGACTCAATGATCTTAAAAGTCCTTTCTAACCTTAATGATTCCATGTATTAAAACACTGAGAGAATAGACGAGTTGGCTGGGACAAGCAAGAGCTCTGCCAGGTCAGTTTGTTAGGAGTTCTAGAAAAGCACTTCCATACCTTATTGGCAAAACTCAAACTCTCATTTGACATGAATGAGGGCAATGCTGCTCTTAGATATCCCACTCACAATCATAGCAAACAAAACCACTCTGAGTCTCAGGACCTGCCTCTGCCACAAAGAGCAACCCTACAAGCCTGTAACCACCATGTTAAAGGCTGCTCCATGACAGCAGCTAAAGTATCTGAAAAAAAGCTGCTTTCAAACCACAAAACTAACTTGAATAGCTTTAGTCTCTAATGCAAATTTAATACCTCATATAAAGCAAGTTAGGCAATAAAAAGGACATGAAAAAACCTCACCAGGCTCTGTAACAAACTTCTCTTTTGCCTTGGTCAATAGGTCTTGTTTCTCAATGTGTTTTGGAATTCCTGTATCATGTTTCTGTCACCCTAACTTTTGCCCCCAAGAAACAAATATGAGCATTACAGATGGTAAAACCCACATTTGCTTTAACAGGAAAGAAATGGCTACACATGGCGTATAGCAAAATACATATTTCCAGAGACAACTGAGACAAGATTTAGATTTGTTAGTGCAGGGCAGGAATTTTTTAATGGAAACCACGTTTCTGGGGAGTAAGAATTTTAATTGCAAAGAAACAGCACACAAATGGTTCCTTTAGATGTGAAGTAGCACAGTTCTGCAACAGAATCAAAAGGGTCATTCTGTGATTCTTTTGGTGACCAACAGAATATCGGAACAAAGAAAGAAAAGCCTGACTCAAGTGCAAGGCAGAGTTGACATTTTTCATGGAAAGCTTTCAATCACAAAATGGCATTTGTCAAAAGTGAAGACATTGTGCAGGAGCATGACACTAATGCAGCAATCCGACTTCTGACTTAATCTGAAAGCCACCACTTTCAGATCAATGTGCTACTTCTTATTCTTGCAGGTCGAAGATCACATTGGGTGATTCTGTGCTCCACAACCTCCCTGGGCAACCTGTGCCAGTGTCTCACCATCCTCACTGCAAACAACTTCCTCCTAACATCCACTTTCAATCTCCCCTCTGCTGGTTCAAACCCATTGCCCCTTGTCCTGTCATTACAAGACCTTGTCAATAGACACTCCCCAGCCTTCCTGTAGGCTCCCTTCACATACTGGAAGGCTACTCCAAGGTCTCCTGGAAGCCTTCTCTTCTCCAGGCTGCAGAGCCCCAACTCTCTCGGCCTGTCCTTATAGCAGAGCTATGAGGTTAGCATAGGTTAGCCTGGTACACCTACTGCCTTTGACATGTTGTGAGTTTGCACACTTCTTTCCTTGGAGTTGTAAAATTATATTAACTCATTGGTCTAATTTCACCTTTCTTTGGTTTTGGTCTTTCCTTTAAGACAGTCTGTTTGATAGTTAACCTGTTAAAAGAAGCTTAGGGGACTGGCCCTTATGTGATACAATGCTCCCCTGTTGCTGCCTTTCCACCAGACCCAAAGGTTTCATTCAAGCAAGGTACATCCAGAGCTGTGCCATGTGCACACAAGCCTATGCTGCCAGCACATCAATGGCAGATGCATCTCCACAGGATGACAATCGATTTACTCATAATTTGCAACCCTTTCCAAAGGAACTGGACTTCCTAGCAATCAATGAGAAAATAACCTTGTTAGCAAATAAGCCAAGGTTCTTTTAAATTAATCAGTTCTTTTTCATCCAAACAGTACAGATAATGAAAGAGATGATGACATTTTTACATGACCTATAAAGAGTAGAGTTTCTATTTTAGGCTCTCCTTCATAAGGGTGCCAGGATGATTATGCTTTGTTTACTGGACAGAATAATCTCTTATTTGTTAAAGCTTGGATGCAATTTTATACAGTACCAAATTTTATCTTCTATTGTCTTAATTATCATCTGGAGGGTGGAAACATGAGGTGATGGCACAGAACAAGATGCATATTAATGTGTTCTATCTGCAATTTAAAAACTTGGGAGCTTTCTTTTGCTCGTGTGCTCAACGCATCACATCAGAGTGGTGAATTATATCCCATTTAGCTGTTACTGTTTCTCCAAGCATCATAAAGACAATAGACATCAACCTTTTGCAGACTCCCTGCATTTCCAGTGTTCAAACACAACCTTTTCCTCTAATTTCCTTTGATGTCATTCGCCATAAAGATTTTAAGTGCCTCCTGCTCAGAACAGCTACACCGCTGGTTTTTAAGCTCTCTGTGATGCCTTTATCACCTTCAGCACATTCTCATGCCAGCGTGAAGGTGCAGGCAGTGGGAGCCTGCCTTGCCTCTCATTGAACTCATCTGTGCTGTAATATATGGTGAAAGTGCTGGCAAGAAGGAACAGGTGCACAGATCCCAGGAGAAGGTCCCCCAGTACAGGAAGGACATGGAAGTGTTGGAGCAGGTCCAGAGGAGGCCACCAAGGTGCTCAGAGGGTTGCAGAAGCTCTGCTATGAAGACAGGCTGAGAGAGTTGGGGCTCTGCAGCCTGGAGAAGAGAAGGCTTCCAGGAGACCTTAGAGTAGCCTTCCAGGATCTGAAGGGGGCTTAGAGGAAGGCTGCTGAGGGACTATTGACAAGGTCTTGTAATGACAGGACAAGGGGCAATGGGTTTAAAGTGGCAGAGGGGAGATTGAAAGTGGATGTTAGGAGGAAGTTGTTTGCAGTGAGGGTGGTGAGACACTGGCGCAGGTTGCCCAGGGAGGTTGTGGCTGCTCCCTCCCTGGAGGTGTTCAAGGCCAGGATGGATGAGGCCTTGAGTAACCTGTACTAGTGGGAGGTGTCCCTACCTATGGTAGGGAGTGGGAACTGGATGATTTTTGAGGTCCCTTCCAACCTTAG
>VWYK01047536.1:1113-14359 GCA_013399775.1 Semnornis frantzii
GGGTTCTAGGCTGGACATGGAGATCCTGAGGGGCTTTACCAACCTGGGTGTTTCTGTGATTCTGAACATGAAGAAAATCTTCTTTCCTGTGAGGGTCCTGGAGCCCTGAAGCAGGTTGCCCAGAAAGGTTGTGGAGTCTCCTTTGGAGAGATTCCAGACCTGCCTGGATGCTGTGATCCTGCGCAACCTTCTGCAGGTGACCCTGCTTTAACAGAGGGGTTGGACTAGATGTTCTCCAGAGGTCCCTTCAACACTCACCATTTGTGATACTGTGGCTCTGTGGCTCTGTGAATTTCTTATCCCTGGGATGGTCCTGGCATTGCTGATGACTTATCAAGGAGCAGGTCCAGTGACAATGAGAAACTGCTTGAAATTGCAATCTTCAGCACTGCCCTTTCCAGGCTCTGCTTTTGCTCTGTTACTAATGATGTTCCTATTTTCAGCTGTCAGTTCATTCTGTCTTCACAGATAAGACATGACCCAACACTTGGGAAATCTCTTCAGCTATCACCCATTTATATAGTGTTTTCCTTTCACAAGCTATAGATTGTGCTTCCCAGTCTACAAAGGCTTGGTGCCAAACCAAGGTCCTGGGAGTTAAGAGCAGCAAGGATTGACTCATTCTTTTGACAAGGTTGGCAAAATACTCTTTCTCACAGTGAGCTGCTGACCCTTGACATCAGAGCAATGCATAGAAGTGTTGATAAACTAAATTGATTCTTGAAACAATCAGTTCCATCATTCTGCGGCAGCAGATTTGAAGAGGACAAAAAGTGGGCACTTCTATCTCAGGACAAGGAGGAGTAGCAGAGGAGGACAGGTTAAGGAGAGCTGTCATTACTGCTGGGCATTCAGGCCTGTGCTGTGTGGGCCATGGCCAGCTTCAGCAGCTGCCCACAGCCTTCACCCATCACCTCTGGCACTATGCTGAGGTGGGAGGTAAAGCAGTTGGGTTAAAAAAAAAAAAAAAAAAGAGCTATAAGCTTTAGACATTGATTGATTTGAGCCCTAAGAGATGTTGCAGCTTGAATCCTCACTCTGGACTTACTGCATGGTGTGAATAAAGATCATCCTCAAAGCCTCCCCTCAGTCCATCAGCTTGTCTTTTGCTAGTAAATTAGGTAGCTGTACAGCTATTTCCTGCTTCTAACACCAACTGGCATTGAATGACTGCAATTAATCAATGTTACTGATTAAGCTTCTTAACCCTGCAAACCAGAGTGCTTGACTGGCAATTGCTTGTGGCCTCTGCAGCCTCATGATCCGTACCTGGGAATGATTTGGGAGGTGCAAATGTGCACAATTCAAAGTGTGCCAGAGATTGTAACAATAATTAAGACATAGATGACTCATTTGCATCATTTGAAAAAGTTTCTGCCCCTCTTTACTTTTGCCTATAGAAGTAATTTGGTACTTAATAATATTATTGCTTCTGTTTTTATAGAACTGATTTGAAGGCAGTGGCTGTGCTGACTTTCCTGTTTAAGCTCTTTCTGTAGCCTGCTCACATCTGGTAGAGGCTCAGAGGCCAGGAATTGACTCAGGTCTTACAAATGTATCTGCTAGGTTTCAGGATCCCTCTCTCAGCTTTGAGCACTGTAATTCTGGCACTTCTGATTCATCAGTTCTTGTCATCTGAGCAGCAGTGCAGTTGTTTTTTTGTACATGAAGTATCAGTCCTGGAGCAGCGGCACAGAGCAAGGCACAATTTAGTTGACAGTCTTCATCTTTCTCTCTACAAGACTAATCTTACACCTTCCATATTTATTCCAGATAAATTACATTTTCCTCTGTGAACTTCTCAGGGGGTGTTTGATGAAAAGCCCACACCTGTTATTAAAAGAGCTCCTGTTTACAATCCCCTGTCTGTGCTAATTGCAAGCAAATAAGAAAACTGCCAGGATCTGAATGCCTCATTATGTGGGGAGGTATTTAAGTTACAGTATGGGATGGGATTTAGTTCTGCCTGAAACAAAAAAAACCCACCATTATTAATTCAAAAAAGTCAAAAGTGAGTTGATGATAACAATTACACTCAGCATGCATCTTAGGTAAGCATAAAGAGTCCTTTTTCTTCTTGAAACTTCAAGCCCTAAAGTTGCTTTGGTCTTCTTCCTAAATTTCAGAGATCACAGGAAAACTGAGGCTACCATTAATCTTTGATGCATTATTTCATTTCAGCAGGGAATGCTTCCATTTAAAAATTTTAAAAATTCATGTACTATGCCAATTGTACTTTGAACCTTTAAAGATTGAGGTGGGGTTTATTTTTTTTTTTTTTAAAGTTCACCCCTATAAACAGTTGTAAGGAAGAAGTGGAATGAGTGAGCTACAAGAGTTGTCTCAAAAGGATTTAGCTCTAGCACAGCAATGGGGGTCTTGGGTAAGGTACTCTGTCACAACAGAGATGTCCTTGTGACAGAAGTAGGAAAGGCACTTTGGAGACAGAGGATTTCAACAAATATGTGTTTAAAAGTAATTTAGATGTGTTGCTTGGGGGTATGGTTTAGAGTGAACCTTGTAGAGCAGGGTTATGGGTTGGATTTGATGACGCTGAGAGGCTTTCTGAATCTGAATGTTTTGGTGATTCTGTGATCTCAGAGTTCATTTGACATGGGAGGTTTTCCTTTCCCCATCTTAGCATTTTCCTTTACCTGAGAGCTGATGTCCTGCTACGTGGACATCAAAAGGAGTTCTGCACTTTGTGTTCAATGGACAGCAACCCTTCAAAACCTGGTCAGCTCCTTGGAGACAGAGATTGTGTCAATCTGCATGCTGCAAAGGTGCCCAGGCAGTGAATCACCGAATGTCAGGAACTGGAAGGGACCTGGGAAGCTCATCCAGTCCACCCCCCTCTGCAGTGCAGGAAGCTGGTGAAGGGCCTGGAGCACAGCTCTTAGGAGGAGTGGCTGAGGAAACTGGGACTGTTCAGTCTAGATAAAAGGATGCTGAGGGGAGACCTCATCACTCTCTACAACTACCTGAAAGGAGGCTGTGGAGAGGTGGGGGTCGGTCTCTTCTCCCAAGTAACAACTGAGAAAACGAGAGGAAATGGCCTCAAGTTGCACCAGGAGAGGTTTAGGTTGGACATTAGAAAAAGTTTCTTAACCAAAATGGTTGTCAGGCCATGGAATAAGCTGCCCAGGGCAGTGGTAGAGTCATCATCCCTGAAGGTATTGCAAAGCTGTGTAGATGTGGTGCTGAGGGACACGGTTTGGAGGTGGCATAACAGTACTGGGTTAAGGGTTGGACTTGACCATCTTATAAATCTCTTCCAATCAATTCTATGGTTCTACTACCACCAGTTCATGCATTAACCTGTAAAAGCCTGTCCCTGTTTGCTGAAGATACTGTGAAGGCTTTTTATAAATAGAAGGGATTCTTTAGTTACCTTGACAGCTAAGAAAGCTTAGAATATAAAAACACTGATTTTTGTTTTCCCCAATGGAGGGAGTTCTGGTACAGTATGGACAGTTTTGAATACAAAATGTGCAATGAAGTACCAATTATGAACAGAATCTAATTAGCTTGTTCTTGAACACCGAATATTTGCTTTGCATAAATATTCATTATTATGCACTTGAAGGATGAGAAAGAGATAATCGTGGAGAACACAGAAGGGAGGCTTTTCTTCTCACTTCCCAAAGCTAAAGTAAAACCAAAAAGCCTTAGTGTAGGCTGAACGTGGCCGGAGGGGAACAAATAGGAGAAGTTTAAAGAGCAGTAAAGCAATCCTACAATGACGAATCACAGAACTGTCAGGGCTGGAAGGGACCTCAAGGATCATCCAGCTCCAACCCTCCTGCCATGGGCAGGGACACCTCACACTAGATCAGGTTGCCCAGAGCCACATCCAGCCTGGCCTTAAAGACTTCCAGGGATGAGGCTTCCACCACCTCCCTGGGCAACCTGTTCCATGGTCTCACCACCCTCATGGTGAAGAACTTCTTCCTAACATCCAACCTGAATCTCCCCACTTTTAGTTTTGCTCCATTCCTCCCAATCCTATCACTACCTTACACCCTAAAATATTCCTCTGCAGCTTTTTTTAGACCTTTGTAATTTTTCTTTAAGTGAAGCCTCAAATACTTTACCTCCTCCATTTTCAGGGATATTTCTGTGCTTAAGCAGCCTGGATTTGAGTCTCCAGAGAGAGTGATTAAGCTTGCTAAATTCTTTTAAGGGGTAATTAAATTAGCATTAGGAACTACCTAAAATAATGTGGCTGTGTAACTCCATTAAAGTGTTCATGACAGGGATCTGATGCTTTCCAAGTCTGTGATTTAGCAGTTACAACTACCATCTATGGGCCAAACTTTCAAAATCAGCTCTAGAATTAGTGGCAAGAAATCTTAATGTCTGCCAGGGTCTTTTTTTTCATGCAGTAGGAGAACACACACTTGGCAAGAGCACCAAGCCAAACTCTGCTCTACAGTTGGATGAATCCATTTAGCTCCAAATGATTCATTGTGGTGAGATTTAACATAGCTTCTGAGCTGTGAAGAGGAGTGACAGCATGGTAGAAGCAAGCTGGATCTGCTAGGAACAGACTCTCTTTCCTTGTACTTTGCCATCCTTGTATGCTGATTAGAATGGTCTGTGGTTCTGTGGTCCTGTAGTCTATGGCTTCAAGGCATTTGTGCTTCAGAACCACAGTGATATGTTTTGGCATCAGGGCAAAGGCAGCAAGAGCAAAATTTGCAAACAGAAGCTGCACCGAATGAATTCTGCTCCTGAAAATTGAGCTTCACTGGTGGTGCTTGACAGGTGAATGTTGTTTTTCAGCCTGGAGAAGAGGACATAGAACTGCTTGAGAGAGTCCAGCACAGAGCCACAAAGATGATGAAGGGAATGGAACATCTGTCTTCTGAGGAGAGCCTGAGGGAGCTGGGACTGTGCTGCTTGGAAAGAGGAGACTGAGAGGTGACCTCATTCATATTTACAACTATGTAAAGGGTGAGTGCCAGGAGGCTGGAGCCAGGCTCTGCTGGGTGATGCCCAGTGACAGGACAAGGGGCAATGGGTGGAAGCTGAGGCATATAAAGTTTAATTTAAACATGAGGAGGAATTTTTTCACTGAGACTGTGACAGAGCACTGGAACAGGTTGCCCAAGGAGGGTGTGGAGTTTCCTTCTCTGGAGCTGGTCAAGACCTGCCTGGATGTGTTCCTATGTGCTTTGCTCTAGGTGATCCTGCTCTGGCAGGGGGGTTGGACTGGATAAGATTTTGATGTCACTTCCAGCTCCTGACAGTCTGTGATTCTGTGAAAGGAACAGAATAATGAGATGCAATCCTGTGGTCCTGCTTTATCAGTGCCTTTCAGCTAGCATTCACCTGAGAGGGATGGAATAAGGATCTCAAAATTTGGCCTTCTGTAGGAAAAATATCTAACTAAAGTGAGAGCATTGCTAAAGTGAAAGAAGGTAGGAAAGCTGGAGAGTTAGCTCAGGGTTTGCCACTTGAATATCTGGAAAGGTTAATGGCTTTCAGAGAATCATGGAACACAATGGGTTGAAAAGGACATTTACAGATTGCCTAGTCAGACCCCCCTGCAGTAAGCAGGGGCATTCCCAGCTAGATCAGGCTGCCCAGAGCCCCATCAAGCCTGAACTTGAATGTCTCCAGCCATGCAGCTCTCCATCACCTCCCTGGGCAACCTGTTCCAGTGTTTCACCACACTCCTAGTAAAGAAGTGCACTTCCTAACACCCACATTTTAATGAGCAGTTTTCAGTCACATAACTTACAGAAAAAGAACAGTCTGGGAAAAACAAACCAAAACAACACAAAAATCTTATAAATTATTTCCAGAACAATTATGGGATATTCCTGTAGCTATAGATGGGAAAGCTCATTATTGTTTGGCTGATGAAGCAACAGGAGCATTTTTCAACTAAAAGAAAAATAAATTAAAAAATCACAGCTGATGAAAGAGAAATAAACAAATGCATCCTGCTGCTAAATGTTATAGTCCTAGGAAGATAGACAATTTATTAAGTTGAGGCTTTGAACTCAAACTGTAAGAAGGTCAAGAGGGATGAGTGTTTCATAAAGCAGAAGGATTAAGTAATGCAATTGGAAAGATAGTAGTGTGCATGCTTGGTAAGAAGAAAAGATTTTAAAAATGGAGTCACAAAGGTGCTCTGAAATTAATATAAAGACACACCTCTGTGCTCTGAAGTAAGCCTGGATCTTGAGGTTGTTTTCACACTGAGCCACATCATTTATCCTCAGTTCAGAAGACCTTTAGATCTCTTCTGGAAAAGGATTTTGCAAGCAGAAAGAAGTTTCTTATAAACTGGGTAACAAGCTGGTGGCCAAGCTTGGTTCTCTCTGAGCAAAATCTGTATGCTATGACCTTGAGCACTACCCAGGCTAGCAGCCAGCAAGGTGCCAGGAAACCATGTAAGACCTGTGAGCAAGCTGCTCACTTTGTGGTCTAAATTTAGCCAGAATATTGTAGAGCTGAACTGAAAGCAGTGGAAAAACAGCCCTGCTCCAGTAGCTGATATGTGTCCTCTCCAACTGTGGTAGAGAGAGGGAGGCAGAGCAAAGGAACCCTGAAATCTCAATGCTGTTATCCAAAGTAGAGAATGGCAGGTCTAGGGTGGATGTTAGGAACAAGTTCTTTACCATGAGGGTAGAAGAACACTGGAACTGGTTGCCCAGGGAGATAGTTGAGGCCCCATCCCTGGAGATCACAGAATCATGGAATCATAGAATGGTCTGGATTGGAAAGAACACCCAAAGGTCACCTAGTCCAACCTCCTCTGCAGTAAGCAGATATTCAAGGTGAGGCTTGGCAGGGCTCTGGGCAACCTGATCTACTAAAAGATGCTCACTGCAGAGGGGTAGAGCTGGATAACCTTTAAAAGCTCTTTCCAACCCAAACCATTCTGACTCTGTTTTGATAGCAGACTGACCTTCCAGCTGGAATGTTGTGGTTTTCTCTACAGCCTCTGCCAGGGCTCCTTCTGACTGCTGTGGTCACTGCCTGCTGCTACGAGCTGTCAGCTGCTGCGCTTTTGTGCACACAAGCCCTCAGCTCTGGAGAGAAGGCAGATTGTGTTTTACATCATTAACAAATGAGAAACTTAATTGCTACAGGCCATGTCTTGACCAAGGTCATACTGGTGTGGAGGAGGTGAAACATTCTGCTTTTCTTCCCCCCTGCGTGTTTTCCCAGAGAAGTGCTGAATCTGAGCCTGGTCTGAGCAGCTGATCCTCTCTGTGTGGTTGTTGTTGCTGCAGTCCCTCTTCAGTGCCCTTTCCACCCAGCTCATCTGCATCTTTAATAAACACCAGCCTTAATTTTCAGCTACACTCTCCTTTGCATGTTACTTCCACTTTCTCTGCATCTATGCAAGCTGATTCTCTTGAGGAAACCATCATCTAGGTGATTTTTAAACGATACTATAGGCATTCTTTTATCAATAATTACAGAAAGTATCTATCTCTCTATCAGTATAACAGCAACAGAGAGACCCACTGAATCTAAACCTGGGAAATACACATTTTGAAATGGACTCTGATATGCAGTTATAAATGAATTTTAAGAAAACATTTAGGGTTTTCATATTCGTTCTTGAGACTCAGCTATGCAGGAGCACATTTGACACATGCAGCAAGACTGATGCAGATCTGGGTTTTCAGTTTAAATTTGATTTGAACTGTGTGCATGAAAGCTTGCAAAGCAGAATAATCACAGGACATACCAGTTACCTCCCATTACTGGGCAACCAGAGAGCTGCCATGGTTCTGTTTATGTGTGAAGGGTGCACTTGGGATCCTCTGGAGCACGAATGTGAGCTGCCTCTCTTCTCAAGAGCTTACAGTGAAATGAGACAGAGAAAGCTACACATAAAGGCATTTAGAATAACAGGGTTATTACAAATATCACAGTGGGGAGGGAATAAGGAAAGCCTAGCATGCCAGATTTAAACTGCATTTTATAGACTCTCTTTTATTTATTTCTCTATTTATTTTTCCTTAGGAACATACAGTCCTGTTCCTGTCTCGTTCACAAGTCCTACTGAGATACAGTTAAACCAGTGACAAGTCCTAGTCATCTGCTCTCCTGCTGCTTGGAGAAGTCTGCACCCAAATTAGCAGTAGCAAAATGTTCTTTGAGAACCACTCCTGATGTTTTCCTTTTTGATGTGCAGCACATAATCACATTATACAGAATCCTGCAGTCATTTCATTTGGAGAAGACCCCTAGGGTCATCCAGTCCAACCATCAGCCAAACATCACCATGCCCATTAAACCACGTCCTGAAGTGCCATGTCTACAAGGTTTTTGAACACCTTCAGGGATGGTGACTCCTTGGGAAGCCTGTTGCAATGCCTGACCACTCTTTTGGTGAAGAAATTTTTCCTGATCATAGAATCACAGACTGGTTTAGGTTGGAAAGGACCTTTAAAGGTCATCTAGTCCACCCCCTCCTACAACTTCAACTAAATCAGGTTGGTCAGAGCCCAGTTCAACCATACCTTGAATGTTTCCAGGGGTAAGGCATCTACCACCTTTCTGGGCAACCCAGGGCAGTGTTTCACCACCCTTATTGTTAAAAAAAAATTTCCTTCTAACTACTCTGAATCTCCTTTCTTAGTTTGAAATTATCACCCCTTGTTCTGTCACTACAGCCTCTGGTCAAAAAGACTCTCCCCATCTTTTCTATAAGCTGCCTTTGAGTACTGAAAGGCCACAGTGAGATCTCCCAGGAGTCTTCTCTCCTCCAGCTGGAGCACCCCCAACTCTTCCAGCATCTCCTCATAGCAGAAGTGTTCCACCTAATTTTTGTGCTCTTCCTCTAGACATACTCCAACAGGTCCATGTCTTTTCTGTGCTGAGGACTCCAGAGCTGGATACAGTACTCCAAGTGAGGTCTCAGCAGAGTGGAGTAAAGGGGCAGAATCACCTTCCCTGATCTACTGGCCACACTGCTTTTAATAGAGCCCAGGATGCAGCTGGCCTTCTGGGGCACACTGCAACACTGATACCCAATCTAACCCTCCCCTGGCCACCTTGAGGCCATTGCCTCTTGTTCTATCCCTCATTACTAGGTGGAAAAGACCAACAGCCACAATGCAAGTGCTGCCAAGAGAGAACTCCTGTCCTTCAGCAAAATAGAACAAGAAAGGGTGTTGATTGATTGCACACACTCACCTATTTACCATATTATATGCTGTAACACTCTGGGGATAATAAGTATGTTGGCTTTTACACTACCAAAAGAGAGATTTTTAGAAACAACAAAGATTAGCACTAAACACAAGCTGTTAACTATAATTAAATAGTTAAGGTTTCAATTAAAGTATGATTGAATGAGTAAGATAGTTGTAATTATCCTACCTGGAAGGCTTGACTTCAGCTCTAAAATGTCATCCAGCTCTAGAGGAAGACAGATCTTTTTTTCTTGTGAAAAGAAACTTGAGATCTGATAGCAGTACAAGGTAAAACCTTTTACAGAGGCATTTTGAGTTAGTGCAGCCCTGCCGTGGTCATTCTTAGGGTACAGCATCTCCTGTTCAGTCCTAACCAGTCAGGTTCATGTTAATCTTTGATGAAGCCTTCTCAGACCCTGCCTTAAGACACTGTGTTCAGATCTAGAATGATTTGTAGTCTATTGGGTAGACACAAGTCTACATTTCCAGTCTATGTGGAAGAAATAAGTTCTCTGAATGTTTAATGTGCACTTAAAAACAAAATTCTTTCTTGGAGTGACGTTAAGTGTAAGACTTACAGACTCTAGAGGGAGGCCACAGATGCAAAAAGGCAGAAAAAAAACCACACATGGGTAAGGAGTGACTGGAAGTATTGTGCTAAGTTTGCTCTCTTATCCTCCTGCTCTTTTGTATCTGCATGTGCTGCTGGGAGAGGTCATGGCAATCTCCTTCCATGTCAGTTTGCGATAGCCTGATGAGCTTTAGGAAGTTGTGCTTGAGGGAATGTTAGTTGGGAGGGCATACAACAAGCAAATGTGTATTGCACATCTTCAAGCACTAATGCTAAATAGGAAAAGATAATTAAAAAAATATCTAATTGTCCAATGAATTAAAATTATCACAGGATTTTAAGGGCTGGAAGGGACCTCTGGAGGTCTTCAAGTCCAACCCCCCCCTGCCAGAGCAGGACTAGAGAATCTAGCTCGGGTCACACAGGAGCACATCCAGACAGGGCTGGAAAGTCTCCCAAGGAGGAGACTCCACAGCCTCTTTGCACAGCCTGTGCCAGTGCTCTGTGACTCTTACAGCAAAGTTCTTCCCCATATTGAGGTAGACCTTCCTGTGCTGTAGCTCACATCTGTTACCCCTTGCCCTATCCCAGGGCACAAGTGAGAAGAGTCTGTGCCTTCCTTCTTGACCCCCAGCCCTCAGTCTTCTCTTCTGCAGACTAAACAGCCCCAAGTCTCTCAGCCTCTCCTCATCAGGCAGTGCTCCATCCTTGTAGAGTTGGGCTCTCTCCAGTAGGTCCCTGTCCCTCTTGAACTGAGGTGGCCAGAACTGGATGGAATATTCCAGGCGGGGCATCACCAGGGCAGAGCAGAGGGAGAGGTCTATCATTGCTGAGATTCACTTGACATCATTCTTTATGGTAAGGAGATTTTCACATCAGTATAAAACTCCTGGGTTTTATTGATTTAAATTTCTTACATCTTATGTATGCACAAACACAGCCATAAATACAGAGCACTACAACATGTCTTGGCACAATCCTATTTTGGAGCACATCTTTATTTGAGATTGAATACATTTACAACATGCAAACTGCTAAGGAGATAATTGAAGCTCCACAGTTCCAGAGGGCTGGATTTGCAATGCTTGCTGACTTGTCATACCCAGAAAGATTTGATTTGTTTCATGAGAGAGCTAGGAAACAGCTGTTTCACTTCTGTCTGAAGGTCAAATTGTGCCTACCTGAATGGTGTGATCCCCTACCACAGAGAAATCAGGTTGTAGATTTCCCTGCATGCTGCCATTTCTGAATTGCCTGTTTGGAACAGCCTAATAAGAATAACTATAATCAATTTGCTGCAATTACAATATAAGATAAAACAAAACAAGAACTGAAGAAAAAAGATTATGCTTAAGATAATCAATGGATGCTAGTATATGTTTTTTCATCTAGAGAGAATAACATTTGTAAAATCTTAGACTCATAGAATCATAAAATTGTCAGGGACCTCAAAGATCATCTAGTTCCAACCCCCCTGCCATGGGCAGGGACACTTTCCACTAGATCAGGTTGCCTAGAGCCACATCCAGCCTGGCATTAAAAACTCCAGGGATGAGGCTTCCACCACCTCTTTGGGAAATCTGCTCCAGCCTCTCACCACCCTTATGGTGAAGAACTTTTTCCTACCATCTAATCTAAACCTCCCTTCCTCTAGCTTGGATCCAGATGAAGAGCATCATCCAAAATGAATAGAAGTAAGAAATGGTCTTTCAGACTTCATGGAAGGAGCAACTAAGCTTCTTGATTTAGTAGAGGCAATGGGAAAGAAGCAGGCAGGACAGGGCGTGAAGCATTTGGTGGTATGACAAACAAGACCTAAATGGTGCACTGTGTTCTGAGCTGCAAGTGCAGGTGCTTGCAGAAGCAGCACAGATGCTCATGCTTTTGGCTGCAGGATTCCCCACAGTAACATAACTGCACAAAGATTCTTTTAGCAGCTATTTCTCTCTAATGTGCCCAGAGAAGCAGGGCCTGTTCTAAATTCCCACATTCCCCTCCCCAGAAAGCAAAGGGTGTTTAAGAATGGATTCTGCTTTATCAGTTGTCTAATGGGGAAAATCCTCCCAAGGCAAGAAACAATGTTGTTTGAATCATACTCTTTATGATGGCGGTTATCTATCTTTTGCCTTGTTCTGCCTGTGTAAATTGGCAGGATGAAAATAAGATTCACTTCTCCAAGGATGCAGATGTAATTTCAGTGCATGTCTGCAAAGGCTGGGGAAAGTTTGATAACGTGTCTGGAAATATCCCTGGGGAAGCATTTGTTCCTCTCTTCATTCCTGCTTTCAAATGCTCTTCACTTTTTCCTGTCTGTCAAAGGGACAGTGGCATTCCATACTGGCTGCTTTCCTAGTGGGTGCTTTTAATTGTCTCCTGTCGTTAAGGAAAAGGGAAAAGAAAGAAAAAAGAATCCAAATTAAGAAAAAAAAAAAAAGCTACTAGAAACTGAAGAAGTGTTGTGTTGTCACAGCTGTACAGAAAACCTTGAGAGTTTTGACTCTCCCCCTGCACTCAGCAATGGGGAGGCTGCATTTTGGCTGCTGGGGTCAGTTTTGGGGCTCTCATTACAAAAAGGACATTGAGGGGCTGGGCTGTGTCCTAAGAAGGGCAGCAAAGCTGGTGAACAGGTCTTCTGGGGAGTGGTTGAGGGAATTGGGTTTGCTCAGCCTGGAGAGAAGGAGGCTGTGGGGAGATTTTCTTGCTCTGTACAACCACCTGAAAAGAAGTTGTAGAGGTGGGGATTGATGTTTTCTCCCTTGTAACAGCTGACAGGACAAGAGGAAATACCTTCAAGCTGTGCCAGAGGAGGTTTAGGTTGGTTATGAGGAAAACTATCTTTACAGAAAGGGTTGTCAAGCAATGGCACAGGCTGCCCAGGGAAGTGGTGGAGTTACCATCTCTGAAGGTATTCAAAAGATGTGCAGAACCACAGAACTTGAGAGGTTGGAAGGGACAACAAAGTGCACAGGTCAGTTCACCTGATTCAAACTATTTTCAGAACTTGACTAATGCTACCAAATGAATGGTAATGTCCAGTTGCCTTAGTTGTGCTTGCATAGGATTGTGGAACCCATAGTATCATTATGTCTGGAGGAGATTTTTAGATCATCAAGTCCAACTGTTAACCTGACACTACCAAGTCATTACCTCTCAGCACCACTTCTGAGCAGTGGTGAGAAGACTGAGAGGAGATCTTACCCATGTGTACAACTATCTGAGGAGTGAGTGTCAAGTGGATGGAGCCAAACTCTTCTCAGTAGTCAGCAGCAAGAAGACAAGGAGCAACAGCTACAAATTGGAAGACAGAAGGTTTCACCTCAACATGACAAGAACCTTCTTTACAGTGAGGGTGGCGGAGCACTGGAGCAGGCTGCCCAGAGAGGTTGTGGAGTCTCCTCTGGAGACTTTCCAAACCCACCTGGATACATTCCTGTGTGAACTACCCTAGGGGATCCTGCTTGGTGGGGATGTTGGACTGGNGGGGATGTTGGACTGGATGATGTCTGGA
>VWYK01047539.1:5051-16161 GCA_013399775.1 Semnornis frantzii
AGAGCAGAATTGTGGGATTGAGCAACAATCTTCAAGTCCCAAGAGGACTTTCTTAACCCTATAGTTCCCAACCTGGGACAATATCCATTGTCATGACTGCTTTTCTCACATATCACCATTGCAAAGTATATGCTTCAATAGTATAATTTAAGAGATAACCTTTTCATTTTACTGTTTAAAGAACTTTGAATATTTGCAACCCATTCTGCAAAAAGAAGCACCAGGAGCACTTTCAGTTGTTGCTCCACAATAAATCACTTTGAAAGGAATGCTATTGAGGAGATTTTGAGCAACCATAGCAGCAAAAAGCAGATTATCTGTGTAAATATTTGTCTCGTTACTTATAGCTGTAACCCTATTTTTATTTTTATTTTTAAATTCATGGTTTATATTAAATACTATTCCAAACCATTTAATATTTATATATTAAATATAATCTTTCCAGTGAGGCCAGAGTAAAACTGTTGGGTTCACCAGAGTGCAGCAAAACAGTCCTCTCCTAATGAAACTGCCACTGCCTTGGCAAGGGAGGTTATTTTATTCTGGCTTTTAGTTAAAGTGCAACCTGAAGAAGAACTCAAAGTATATGTTTTTAATTAAAGCAGTACACAATTTAACAACAGAATGTAACCTCGGCAGCATAATTATTACCACTGTGCATGTTAGCTATAAAGAAAATAAATATTTAACTTGCTGCAAGCAGCAGCATAGCTAAGTAATCACTGCTTTCCTGGAAACACTCTAGCTCATCCTGGGTACAGCTGTAGTAAGTACTTAAGGTCAAGTGACTTGAAATACTTGAGCAAAGCAGTGATTCCTAGAAAGCATTCCGTAGAACTCCTTCACTTAGTTTTGGACAGAGGCTTTGTCGAACGGTGAAGAAACTTCAGGGCTAGAGAAATTTGAGGATTCAATCTGTAGCCACTAAAAGGCTTCCTGAAATTTTATAGATGCAGTCAGATTATCTCACAGCTGGAACACCCACATTACACCATTGAGTCAGAGCTACAGAAAAAGGTTTGTTGGGAATTGTTTGTGTCACGTTTCTGTTGCATTCAAATTGCCAAAGATCAGGATTCATGATATCATTCTGAAGTCATAAAGATCATAATTAAAGCTGGAAAAAATATCAGGGATCTTGTGACATTGGTGAAGATTCTAAGAAACAGAGCAAGCTCAATAACAAGGCTTTTGTCTGAAAATAGCAGCATCTGAACAACTATTTGAAGCTTAAGAAAGATGTTGAGATGCTCGAGTGTCTTCAGAGAAGGGCAGCAAGGCTGTGAGTGGGCTGGAGCACAGCCCTCTGAGGAGTGACTGAGGGAGCTGCGGGTGTGCAGCCTGGAAAAGAGGAGGCTCAGGGCAGACCTCATTGCTCTCTACAACTACCTGAAAGGAGGTTGTAGCCAGGTGGGGTTGGGCTCTTCTGCCAGGCACCCAGGGACAGAACAAGAGGACATATTCTCAAACTGTGCCAAGGCAGGTTCAGGTTGGAGATTAGGAAGAAGCTCTTCACTGAAGAGTGATTGGCATTGGAATGGGCTGCCCAGGGAGGTGGTGGAGTCACCATCCCTGGAGGTGTTTAAGAGAAGGCTGGATAAGGCACTTAGTGCCATGGTTTAGGTAATTAGAAGGGCTAGGTGGTAGGGTGGACTTGATGATCTCAAAGGTCTTTTCCAACCTGGTTAATTCTGTGATTTGCATTTATCCCAAGAGGGGGCGGGGGGGAAGTAAAAAGGAAACTTTGCTAAAAAAAGATCAGACTTTCAGCTCAGCAAAAGCAATGGTAGATGAAGGAATCTGTCATAATATTGCTGTCATTGTCTTAGCTCAAGACACGACTTTCTTGCTCAGCTGTCAAATGCTCTCAGCAAAAGCTACACAGCAAAACACCGAGAGAAAACTAGCCACGTTTGTATACTCTAATGGAATCTGAGTGGAAGATGGAAGCTCCTTGCAGTCTGTTCTGACATTTGGAGTCTGGAAAAGTTTATGTCTTTTGTGAAGCACAAGGTATGCTGTGGCTTAGGGGACTCAACATTTCTAAGCAGGTGTTGCAGAGTGAATGCCAGTGATGGTGGCTGTGGAGGGAGAGCACATCCCAATCTCACTTTATTCAAATGGAATAAGTATGTACTATCTGTTACTACATATTACATTTCTCATTACTCCATCCATACCTTGACTGTTTTTCTTACTTGTGACTGCAAAATATTACTCAACAGGACAGTTGTGTGATCAGGATGAGGCATTGCTGATAAAACTCACTCGTATATTACTAATCAAAGCCACACAAACCATCAAGTAGGCTGCATTTTATCCATGTGAAATCTGTGCAAGATTTGTAGTGGCAGATAACGAACCAGCTGAGGATTAATTTTACAGTTTATAACAACAAACAAGAAGGAAAACATCAGCTCAGGGGTCCCATACATCTACATTAGTAGAGAACTCTGGCTATTCGTGTCTGTGGCAAGATCTCTTAATATCAGATGTGTGTACAAATAGCTGCAGATCACACTACTAAACGTCCTCTAATGGGGCTTCATTCCTCTTCTAAAGCACCGGCATCCAGCTGAGCACTACATGAAGTAAGAGGAAGGATGGTGCTCACTGCCAGGCAGAGAGATTTGCATCCCTTAACATATTGCCTGCGGATGATGTGCTGATTTGGCTCTGAGGGTATTTTTTTTTTCAGCTAGCAGTGGGAGCTGAGTGAACTGACTTCTCGTGATACTTTCTAGAAGGAGATGGGAAAGGGCAACCAACAGCAAGAGGACGGTAGAGGGAAGAGGGGACTGGGGGAAGATCAGAGTGATACATGGGGAGACTCCTGAAGGCAAAAGCTTGGTAAGAAAGAAGTCGATGGGCACTGGAAGGTGTGACACAAGGATGTATTAAAAATGCAAGAAAAGCACTCTAATAAATAGAAAGGTGCTAAGAATTAGGTCAATCTGTAGGAGACCCAAGAGTGAATGTTTAGGAGAAATGATGCAGCTGGCATAGGAAACCAAATGACAGAAACACCCCAGCAGTGATGTAGCATGGCAGGCAGGGAGGTGACTTCCCTTGTTGCTTGCAAGGGAGGGAAACCAGAGACAGAGCCAGCAGAAGAGAAGGAAATAGTCTCCAAGGGTTGGACAGAGGGCTATGACAGCTTGTAAAAGAAAGAAAATACAGTCTGAATAGAGTGAGAAGACTCCTGCTTGGAAAGAACTGCGGGTAGAAGGATGGCTGGTGAATAGCTTAGGACAGGACAGGAGAGAAACACTAATGTGCTTCCTTCAGAAAATACTCACAAGTCATATCCCTGTCTTTGCAGCCACATGCAGCAAATGAAAGAGTTAATCTAATGTGGGGAGAAAGAGGCATCAAAAGTCCATCCCCTGAGCAAAGCAGATGGTTTTGTTTGTTTCCATTATACTCTGAAAAAAATAAAATCAAAGAACCACTTGACCTGTTCTGCTTTCTGACATTATTGGGACAAAAGCAACAGACTCAAATGAGCAATAGTGACATTTCCGTTTGCTCAACCTGCATAGAGAGAAGTCATTGTGGCTTACGAGCCCCTCGAGAGGCACTCAGATTGTTAAGAGAAGTAATTTCAAGGTAAATGGTCAGTTATAAAGAGGCAGTGTTTAGAGTCCTGCACAATGCAGATAAAACGTCACTGCTGGATGCCTAGATGAAGAGCACTGAATGGCTTGACCATCAGAAATGCAATATTAGCCTCAGATGTTGAGGTAAAGCTTGTACCTGCAACTGTCCTGTCAGAAAATGTCTGTGCTTTGGAAAGGAACAGCTAGGAAACTGGAGAGGGAGAGACAGCTGCAGATTTGTATGCGTATTTCTCTTTAAGAAGCTTCAACTTCATCTGGTTCAGCAGGCATCCTGGTTTGATAATCCCTCAACACTGGGAGAGGTGGCAGGAAATTGTAAGGTAAGAGGTAGGCACACTATTGCCCAGGGAGGAATGCCCTGGGCAAACAGGTTTACAACAGCTAATGGGTTACAACCGATGGGCTGCCAGTTCATCGTGAGACATTCCCCAGCTGCAAATTTTCACCCCTGTGCTTGTGGTTATGTCAGTTCTGAAACCTCAATGCCTGTGGTTACCATTGTGACCTGATCCTTGAGCATACAGTCTCTTGAAGAGGTTAAAAGCCTGATGTGGTCATGCCTCATGGTCACAGAAATCTTGGAGGTCTAGAGTGAGCTGTCAATGTCTGTTAATATTTTTAGATCACTCAGTGAATGTTTTATGCTAACTATTGCCAGGCAGTGGGACTGAGTAACTATTCACTCCAAATTACATCTGTAACTTTGCTGTGATGTACAGACCAAAGCAGCAGTGGGAACATCTCAGGCCATAGATAGCTCAAATAAATGGCAGTTCTTACAAAATTGCTAATTTCTAAGACTGAATACAGCTTCAGCACTAAAATACCAGGGCAGTGTCCTCAAGCACTGCACAGGTCCCCTGAAATTTGTGATGCTGGAGTTGCTGACACCAGCTGGCAACTGACACACAAGAATCAGCACCTTCTCCTGCTCCCCCAGTGTTTCTAAACCTTCATGCTCACCCATCCTGCCCCAAGAGAAGCACACAGCTACCCCATAAAGAGCTGTGATGTTGTGGGCAATAATGAAATAAACACTTGAAATTTCTTTTCAACCATTACTCACAAGAGTTCAAGATGCAGACATGAAATGAAAGCATTATGAGGTGGTAAATATGTAACCAGTCATTGCAAAGAGTTCCAGACTGGCTGACAGAGTTTATGGTGCAGTGAAGATTATTCTCTTTGGAATATTTTTTTTTTTAATGTAATAGCTTCTGCATATTTCATTTGTAAGGATATTGCAGAAAAGAACAGTGCACTTAAGGAAATAATTCTGCCACATGAGGCCATAAAACTTTAGTTCTGTGGAAATCCAAATAAATGTTTATGAACTGTCACATTTCAAACAGGATTTTAGTGGAGGAATAAACAAAAAGCAGGAGAATCCATAAACTTCTTTTTTTCTCCCCCTAGCAAGCACCACTTCTGAACTTCTATTTTTTGCTTTCTACATAGAAATTAGACCCCTAGTTATTCCACTTCCTTTAGCAGATGAGCTTTTACCCTTTTAAAAACAGCCTTTGCTCATATGAAATAGTAAGGTTAGCATGCAGCCCTTGTGAAGAAACTGATTTTGTAGTAACTATGTCATAGTGTAGTGAGCATTAGGAGCACACACGCAGAGATGGTGTGTGGAAGAAGGCAAGCTGTGCTTCTCAAACACATTAGCAAGCAGTGCACAGCAGTAGAAGCAAATCACATCTACTTCCCAGATGGGTTTGAGATCATGAGCACTGGGGACATGACCAAATACATATTGGAGGGCTTACTCTGGACTGGTGTTGGACATTGGGAACAAGTTCCTTACCATATGGATTTTGGAACACTGGAACAGGTTACTCAGTGAGATGGTGCAGGGCCCATTCCTGCAGGCATTCAAGATCAGGCTCGATGGGGCTCTGAGCAACCTGATCTAGTTGGGGATGCCTCAGGTCACTGCAGGGCAAGTGGGCTGGAAGACTTTTAAAACTCCCTTCCAACTCAGTCCATTCTATGACTCCAGTGATCAGAGTGCATTAAATGTGCTCCTGGGGAACATCTTCCAGATTTTTTTTTTTTATGTTTTTTTACCTGTGTGGGCGAAGTTTAGTTTATGTATTTAAAGTAATTGGTATGTTAAAGATGTAAAGTAATTGGTATGTTAAAGATGTATAGCAATACTACTGGAAAAACAGGCAGAGCTTCTGAAGTGATGGCCACCTTCTGGTTATTTTTAACAGTAAAAGATTTAGCTGAAACTTTTTTTTTCCTCTCCATAACTATTTTCATCAGACAAGAGAAATATGAAAAGAAAATGTTAAGACAGGATTATATAGGTATGATAGTTGATCAGTAAATCTTTGGAGTTGGGGGTATTGTTTCTCTCAGCTTATAATGGAAAGTTTCTCTTTTCTGAGTTAGTAGGTATTTCCTGAGCTTGGTTACAACTCTTACTGCAACTTCTAAAATTAACTATCATGCCACCATCTAGGCATCTGTCATTTGATTACCCACAAATAAAATCATAGACTCACAGAATCATAGACTCAGAGGTGAAATAGACCTTTAAGGTCATCGAGTCCAACCGTAACAAAACTACCACGAAGACTAAGCCATTGCTGTGCTTCTTACTGCTTTGTTTATAGGTGAAATCAGACATCTGATGGGAACAAACAATCTGAAGTGTGGGCAGATTGCAGGTGTGAAGATCAAGTGTCAAATGCTAAGAAGGGATGTGGTGTGAAAATAGAAACTTACAGTGTAAGTGGTGGGTGTATAGAGGATCCTTGTTTCAACTATACAATGCTAGCAGGTGACTTCTAGTGAAGAATTCCCTGTCCCTGAGTGAAAATATTAGGATGCATTCTCCCCTCCTCAAACTAGACTATGTGCCTCTCTCCTAGGTGTTTAAACGAATGAATGAGACTCTGTACAGATAAAGTAGGTTGCACAGACTTGAGTTAGAAAATCACACACCATTGCAAATCTTGTTAGAGGTATTTACTGCAGTTTGCTGCTTTGTGCTTGCAGTGCAGGCCACTGAGTAGGCTTCAATAAGTCGTAACAATGTAGAAAAGATGATGTTCTTGTTTTAAACTTTCATGTTGAGTCACATGAGTTCAATGAACATTGTTTTCTTGTGCCTTCTGAGAAAAATCACAAACTGTTCTATCTATTCTCCAGAATGGTTCAGGATTTCATGCATTTTTAGCAGACCTTATAAACAATGGAATCTAAGTTTAAAGCTACATACTCATGCTCTTGGATACCTCTAATGCAAATCTAATAGACCTGTTTCAAGTGCAGAGTTAAAATCAGCAGCTTAAGAACAATGATTGTAGGGTGGACTTCAAATTTGTGCTCAGTAGGTGTGGCCGGATCAATGAGAAGTAGCTCTGGACCTCCACCATTTTCCATGTGTAACCTTTCCTGTCCTCCCACAAAATATAAATGCTTTAGAGATGTTAAAGGTTGAAAGATTGTTCATGTTGGTCCTCTTCTCATCCTGTTCTCCCACTCTAGTAATTTCAACCAAATTGTCCAGAATTTCTCTCCTAATGTAATGTCTGAAACGTGGAGATACAGACTACAGTGTTAGGTATCTTATATGCTCAGTTGCTGCCTAACTTTACTTAGGCATCTGATTTTGAAGTGTGCCCTATCTGTTGAGAAAATTATATCATTTACTATACTGCAAATAGCTGCAGATTTTTTTCAGATGAATATTTGCTTTGCTTCCTCAGCACCAAACTGATTTTCCAAACTCACTCTGAAGAATCCAATATTTTAGCAAAGGCCTAAATCTACTTCTGCAGTAGTGATCTATCTCCCTTTGTTCGTTTCTGTTACTCATCCCTAATTAGTAAATTGTGTTCTGATAGCATTGATCTTCCCTCAGCGTTAGTGCTGCCATTAGTCAGGGAATGCTAAGAAGAGTCTTTATTAACATTTTCTCTGCAAATACTGTTTTCTGAAACTCAAAGTGATGGAAAGAAGGTGTGATCCACTCCGGGGAGATGAGCACAGAACTCATTTGATGAAAAGCAGACTTACACTTTAATGGGTTCCTCAGGAAAGAATGTTTCACAATATGAATTCTTTTATCCTGCTATGGTGACAGAGAAAACAGAATCACGGGATTTTCAGTATTAAGTAAAATGCAATGTGGCAATGTTGGTATTTCCAAAGCTTTAAATTACATACAAGTGATTCTGGAGTACTGTGTGCAGTTCTGGAGCCCCCAGCACAGGAAGGATATTGAACTGTTGGAGGGGGTCCAGAGGAGGTGACAAAGATGCTCAGAGGCTGCAGCAGCTCTGCTATGAGAACAGGCTACAAGAGTTGGGGCTCTGGAGCCCACAGAAGAGAAGGCTTCCAGGAGACCTTATAGTAGCCTTCCAGTATCTGAAGGGGGCTACAGGAAGGCTGGGGAGGGACTATTTACAAGGTCCTGCAATGACAGGACAAGGGGCAATGGGTTTAAACTGGCAGAGAGGAGATTTAGACTGGATGTTAAGAGGAAGTTGTTTTCAGTGAGGGTGGTGAGACACTGGCACAGGTTGCCCAGGGAGGTTGTGGCTGCTCCCTCCCCAGGGGTGTTCAAGGCCAGGTCGGAGGAGGCCTTGAGTGACCTGTGCTAGTGGGAGGTGTCCCTGCCTATGGCAGGGGGTTGGAACTAGATGATCCTTGAGGTCCCTTCCAACTTTACCATTCTATGATTCTATGAAAGCATGTCCCGTGCAATTTGAACACGTGGTGAAACCAAAGTGTTCCATAAATAAACTTTTCCAAGGCAGAATATCTGGCTGGGTATGGAATGAAGTGTTTAACTGATACTGCCCTGAATGTATGGATATGAGAATTCTGGAGGAATGTTCAATAAGAAAACAAAAACTCTTTTATGTTTTTTTCTTTCTGACATGCCAGTATCAAGGTCAACCAAGCTTGAAGATGTACAGGTTGTACTCTGTGATCAAGTGTGCCATTGGGCATTATAGATAGTAGAAATGTTTCCTGTGATCTCTTAATATGGCATGGAGCTATGTGTTTGCTTTCCCTAGTAAGCTCTTCTATGAGACAAAACTGATGTGTGTGGTGAGAGATTGGGCAGAAAATGGTAAATGCATGTTAGCTCACAATACACCTACCTGACATTTGGGATAGGATGGACAGATCTACAGGTTGGTAAAAAAATTCATTGGCCAAGAAACTGTAAAAAATGTACACTTGCCCCTGTTTATTTCTATTATCAGTTCATTCCTTTTAATTAAAACCCAAAACCTTTCCCTCCACTGAATCAACCACTTACTGTGCTTTCTTCAGACTTAAATATATATGAAACTTGTGTCTACCTTTTTTCCTTAGTTGTAGAGTCATTCAAACATGCATTTTCTTTACAGGTAATTACAGAAATATCAGAAATAAAATCCATGCATTTTTTTATAGTATACCTCTCAATCAGTCATGAAACAGTTTCTGTTGCTTTTGTCAGCTAAATTATAGGCATTCAAATATTGTCTCCCCTTCACAAGCTAAAATATAGTGGAGATAGTGTATAAGTTTTCGGCGCAAAGTTTTCCTTTCATATCAAAGCTGTTAGCTATCTGCAACCCTAATTGTGAGACTTTTTGGGTGATAGGTTGCAAGATGCTGCTCTTGAGGTAAGTATTTCACCAAAGACTGGCTGGTACTCTCACTTGTATTTTGAAACTGAATATATTAACACTGATGACTACATTTTGTGAAATCAGATCTTAAAGAACCATCAGAATAAAGCATTATTGTCTGACTCACAGGCAGGGCAGGAAGCTTGTGATCCACAACATTCTGTGGCATCTGTTGCCCTGGATGGGGGAATATGATTTCTGATAGATGGTTCTCAGCCTCTTTTCTTCAGGAAACCACTTTGAAGACTTCATAGAGACAGATTTTGAAAGAGAGAAGTTGAAAATAGTGTAGCCAGATGAACAGATCAGGAGTTTTTCAACTAACATATATTTAAATCGAGATTATATGGACATAAATTAAATTATTAAAGGTCATTGTAGACTTCCATTAGCTTCTCTACAGTCAACATAGGTTTCTTTCTGCTAATAGGGTGTTCAGAATGTCAACCTTGATGTAAAGAAAATGTAGGAAAGCAGAATTTCACTTTTTTCCTCACACATCCACTGCAGCACTTTTTTTCCATTTCTTAAAATCACTTGAGTATGAAACCTGCTTCTTCTAGATTTTAAAATCTAGGTAATTTCCTATCTAAAATAAACTCAAGTTATGCCAATTTGGATACTTTATTATAAGAAGAGCTTATTGGCAAAGATTTTGTGCCATCAAGACCAGTTGGGCAGATATTTGGTCATTTCATGGGTTGGTGTTCATGATCACACAGCTCTGCAGATCTCCTGCAGCTGAGGAAATGTTACCCACTATTATTTTCTTTTTAGAAGAGACTTTTTCATGTTTTCTTTTCTCTATGGAATTTTCTATAAATTCTTTGGTACTTTCTCACATAAAGCCCTGGGTCTGCAACGAAAGACAGAGAAGGATGAGGAGGTTCTTTCTGTGGTTAAAAATAGATGAAAGCTTACAGTTTGCCAGAAAAAAAAACTTATCTTGTGAACTTTCTATTCTATTTCTTATGTTTATACTTATTTTTCTTAAAAGACTCTCGACAGAGTTTCCCAGTGATGTTAAAATATTCAATTGTTAATGTGGTACAAAGTGAAAAAAACCCAACCAAACAACAAAATAAAACAAAGTAGTTTGTATAACAAGTAGATTGTGAGACTAGCTACCAGAATTGCCCCTTGAGTGGGAATGACTTTAAGTGCTGAGTGTTTTTTGCATTGACTTGAACCATGTATATGAAACTGGCCAAAATCTGGATTTTGGGGAGTCGAGTTCTATTTTTAACTTTGCAATATTAAAAATGTTTAACTGTTGAGGAAGGTCTTTATGCCACCATTCCCAAATTCTGTATCTACCCTTTTGAAGTGTACTGACAGGTGCTGTTTGTTCCTTTTTTGTTTTTTTGTTTTTTTTAATAGATTGAATGTCTCTAAAATTATTTGGATTCCCCCAGCACCTGAAGCCCCAGGTTTCTTTTGAATTTTCCTAGTTGGACATAGAGAAAGTGAAAGGATGGCCTCTCTTCCCATACTTTATCCCATTCCCTAAGGATCGGTGCACAGTCTAGTTATGAATTTAAAAGATGTGTTTCTGATAGATGCTACCTGTTAAGTCCCCTTCCACACCATAACCCCTGGGATCGTTTACCAGCAAGGCTCAGACCTGGCAATTCCCCTAACTGCAGTTTAGGAATGAGGTTTACCTTCCAAACCTTCCCTGCTCTGTTTTGGGAGCTGCATGCTGGCAATGGCAGCCAACCCGCTCCGCATTTTCTCTCCCAGTGCCAGCCACAGACATCACACACAGCCTTCCCCAAGTCAAAGAAATTGTTTGTTCTGATGGCTTAGGGATTCATTTGCAATTTTTCAGTATTTCAGAAA
>VWYK01047539.1:16370-31666 GCA_013399775.1 Semnornis frantzii
TAGGAAAAAAAAGAAGAGAAAAAAGAAGAAAACAATAGAAAAAAAAAGGAAGAAAAAAGAAAACAATAGAAAAAAAAGAAAAAACAAGAAAGAAAAAAAAAGAATTAAAAAAAGAAGACAGTAGAAAAATAAAAAAGAAAAGAAAAAGGAAAAAAGAAAAAGAAGGGGGAAAAAAGGGGGGAAAAAAAAAAAAAGAAAAAAAAACCTGATTTGACAGATAGAGCTTGTTTGAAATGTGCGGTTTAAACTTTCCAAAGTCACAACTCTTGGTGAGAGGGCAAGAACTCTAGGGCAGCTGGGACAATCAAAAAGAATAAATGAGAGAGCAAATTGCAAGCTAATTCCTCTTCAAGGTTAGTGGAGCTGGCTTCTAGCATTAGCAATCTCTGTTGTGGTTGTTGAAAGTTTCTGTCCCAGAGGGAGAAATTAAGCTTGAGGACATTTGAGGAATTTAAATACTGGGATTTAGAGTTTTGCATGTAAATGCTTCTTTAATGCTTGCCCCATCAGGTCATCAGCAGATGGTGTGTGGTCAGAATGTATGGTTTTCCCTTCCCTTTCTTCTTTCTTACTTTCCTGTTACCCTCTTGAACCTACATTATCATCCTGACCTGACAAGGTAGTTTTGGTAAGCAAGTTAAAATGCTAACAGCTTTTTAAAAATTATTTTTGCTGTTGTTGTCGTGGGGTTATTTTGTTTGGTTTTGGCTTTCTTTTGTTTTACTGTGTTATGTCTGAACGAAAATTCATTGAAAACACGATTAAAAAAGGGAGTGCTAAAGAAATCACAGTTAATTTATACTCTGCAGGCATGGCCCTAACGCTTGCTGAGATGTTGCTAACTACATTCTAAATGACGCTGCTGTAGTGTGCAAAGGAATTCATGCACTTTAGCAGCACTTGACAACGGTTGTTTAATAACCTGGCTAATCAGAAGTGGATTATAGCTACCAAGCTAATGAAGCACTAAAAGTCATTAATGAATAATGGAGGATTTTTCATTCTTTTATTCTCTTGTGTTTATTCAATTAAAAGGAGTTTCTGTAAGAACTGAAGCCAAGTAACATCAGTTTGATACTGGATTTCTTGAGCAGCTGCATTGGATATTTAAGTTTTAGATTCTTCAGTCTTAGCTCACCTTTAAACAAGAGCAAAGCCAAGGTACAAAGCACCTCGTTTAAACAGTTTCTATCAGAGAAGTCCCCAATTTGTATATGCATTAGGTGTCAGCTTTAGTGTGTCTATAGCAGAAAGCAAAACTTTTTTTTTTTTCTCTTTCCTCGGGTTATTTACAAAGGAAATTGATTCTGACAGTAAGGTTGAACGCTTGGATTGTGAAACTCACATCTTCAATCAGAGCAGGTTTTGACTGGCATATGTGCACAGTGAAACAATGCAGAGCAGCAATTACTGTGTGAAAAGAACATCAATGCAAATACAGAGAATGTCAGTAATTAAGACAATTAGTTACATCTACGTAATCAAATATTTGCTATGAATTATGACCATTGTTGCATGTAGCTTTTGTTTTTAGAGAGAGAAGGAGCATTTAATTCTTCAGTAGTCACACTCTTGTTGAAACAAACAGCTCAGGAGCTTAGTTAAGGCTTTTTTTCTCATGTCAGTTTGGAAGCTGCTAGGAGAGAACATTGGAAATGATAATCAAAGCATGTAGCTATACATAGGCAAGCTCCATGTGCCAGTCTCACACTCCAATGTTTCTCTGCTTTGTGCAAGGAGTCTCTGCTTACTGTGCATCAAAGTTTCCATTTCAGCAATGAAGATATGGCCGTTGTTGGGCATGGAGGGTGGTGCTTCAAAACACTGTGGCATGTAAATCCACACTCGGTTTTGGAGTTAAACAGGAAGCA
The DNA here is from genome assembly GCA_013399775.1 of Semnornis frantzii. NCBI lineage: Eukaryota > Metazoa > Chordata > Aves > Piciformes > Ramphastidae > Semnornis > Semnornis frantzii. Next base: position 18,242 of record VWYK01047539.1, read on the forward strand.
ACTTTTCACTAAAGTTACAGTTGCAAGTATGTGTCCTTCTGTGTACATTGCTCTTTTCTCTATGCAAGTTCCACAACAGTGCTCCTTGAAGTCAATGTTTTGCTGTAAATCTGACTTGTGATGACTGAAGTAAACTAATAGGGATCTACTCCACTCCTCTCCCTCTCCTCCCTTTCCACCCTTTCTCTGTTCCCCTTTCCCTTCTTTTCCCCTGAGGAGGGACAATTGGGTGACTACCATTTTGTACCTCTCCATTTGTATGTGATCCTTTACAGACATGTGGTGCCTTTAATTATGATCAAAATGATTAATGTGCTTATCACTTCCTTTTCTACTGCACATGGAGCTATTTTCACATGTATGTGTCTGAGATTACATTATAGAAAGGACTGCAGTGGAAAAAAAAAAAATCCTTCATTACTGCTGGTGAAGCTGCCAAGTTCCACTAGCGCAAATACTTCTTGAGCATATTTCTCTCTTACTTTAGAATAAGGCAGCATCATTTGCATTATCTTTACATGGATACATAGACTCATGGAATTGTTATGGTTGGATAAGACCACTGAGATCGTTGAATCCAATGATCAATACAAGACCACCATGTCCCAAAGGGCCATGTCCATATGTTTCTTGAATACCTCCAGGGACAGTGACTCCACCACCTCCCTGAGCAACCTGCTCCAATGCCTGACCATTCTTTTAGTAATGACTTTTTCCCAATATCCTACCTGAACCTCACAAATTGGGCAATCATATTATAAATGCTAAGTACCTTGTTTCTAAAATTAGTGTGGTTATTTTGGATGCTTAATTCAGGACCCTAAAAGAATACTTCATTTTATGAGCATTATTTTGTGAAACTCATACCCCGGAAGCTGCCTCTAAGATGGGTGAACTTTAGTAGAGAGTGAGGAGATTATTGACTCAAAGCTGTTTCTTGCTCTATGGGACTCAGCAGCAAAACTCAATTTCTACAGTCTCAATAACCACCTCTCCCCTTTAACCACAGAAAAGGTTGTGCTTACTGCAGAGAAAGATAAGACACTTTTAGAACTCAAGCATTAGAAAGCCTGAAATGTGTCTGTCTTTGTAAATGGTCACAATCCACAGTTACCACAGTGATTTTACAGGCTAACTTTTTCTGCAATGCTTGATAGAGGTGTATGTTTCTGTAAGGGGATGGGGATATTAATTAATGAGAGACGATATACAAAAATATTAACAGTTTATTAATACTAAATATTCAGAACTCGCATCACCCCGATCACCATTTAATAATAATATTAACAGGCTCTTTGCAACATTATGGAAACTATATACAGGCTATAACAGGATCTGGAGATAACTATTAAATATAAACATTAATTAAACTCGATATAAACTGGAAGAGAAGGCTTTGCGATCAGTATACCGCTTGCTCACTAGATAAGCATAGGACATAAAGGAGCAACTTTCTGCTTAGGGCAGAAGGCAATTAATAATTACAAGAGGCTTTGGCATTTACCCACAAAATTATTATCTGACAGTACCCAAGGCGGGGTTGCTGTCGGTAGCCATCAGCAGCTTTAGAGTCTCCCCTGGGCTTCTGGGGAAGGAGGCAGACGATCTCTGACCTGTTCCTGGCTCTCTGAACAATCTGTGTTCTCTCCAGGGCTTCCGTCTGGGCAGAAGGCTTTCAGGTACAGGCAGATGTCTTGCGGTGTCACACGGCTATGCAGGCCAAATGCATGGAGGTACAAGAGGCAGCAGGCACAGACACACCTTGGAATGGCAAAGGGCAAAGGCAAAGGCGGCATGTTCTCTGCTGATCTCCCTTTTATCCAATACAGCCCGAGACCAATGTGCCTTTGGACACAGGACAGCCAATGAAATGGCAGTTAGCCAAGATTTGCCCATATTAGGTGAAGTCATAGGCTTGCTTTACCCTTCTTTGGGAAGAACACAGCCTTGCACAAGGCAACCCTGTGCACCTTGTTTACCACAGGGTCTGGGCAGGCAGCAGACCCCAGACTCAGTGGCGCCAGGCCCTTTGTGCCTTTTCCCGCTGTTGCTCTCCCCAAAACAGCAGGAGGGAGAGCAGAAAAATATGCCTGGGCAAGCCAGGAAAGGTATAAGCCCAATTTGGCCTGCCTAGGCCTATCACGACAGTATCACACATCACATTTGCCTGTAACTGTGTGTGAAAAGGATTATTATCTCAACTGTGTTGAGAAACGTCAATTTAATCCCCAAAAGAGGCCAGTTCTGATTTAAATCTCTAATTCCAGAAAGATACTTAATACACAGGTACTTAATACACAGAGCAACCATAAAGATGATAACTGTTGAAACCTTCGCAATTGGACTTGTAAGAAGCTGAATGTTTCCCAGCATTGCAACGTGTTTGGCCATGTGGTTGAAGCTCACCCTGAGCAGATGAAATACAGATTCTGTGTCTGAGTGAAGGACTCGAACTGACTGTGATGTTGACTAATAAACAGTCTAGCAGATGTTGATACTGAAAGAATTATTTGATCTAAAGAATGACACTGATTGGTTTGCCAGTCTTTTTATTTCTGATGTCATGCTGAGATAAAAATGTCAGTAATGCTTAAATAATACCTTTTTGATGGAGAACAGATGAATGCATACCTCAAAACAGTAACTCTTCCCATAATCCTGCTGGATGTTGTTTCTCTGGTGTTTCACAGTGTCTCCACACCTGAGAGACTCTGCTGGGGTCAAATTTATTCTGCAAAAACTCCAAGCATGTACCAATGAGTTCCTGTACCTTTAATAAAACTCTGCTACAGATTGCACTAGAAGAAGCAGAATCTGTCCCTTCATGCTCAGTACAAATTTTAGGCATTGTCATGTAAATCTGTGGAGTTGTGGGGATATTCAGAAACTATTTTCTGATGTCTGTGAGCTGCCACGTGCCACTGCAGAACTCTAAGTCGTGTGTACATAAGGAAAAAGGCCTCCTGTAAGTTCCCCAGGGATCACAGGGATGCCCAGTGTTCGCAGGCAGGAATACAGAGGCATTGCAGGGTGATGGCTCGGCCCTCCCTTTGACAAGCTATGGGCACACAAGTGTTGATGGAGCTTCTTTTCGACCTCCACGGTTTAATGCCAGCAAATGGCTTCTAAGATGTTATCCTGGTCTCTGGGTTTAGGCTTCTCTGAAATATGCCTTTCTTGTGGAGTGTGCTCCTCAGTCTCAACACACCACAACTTCTGATGTTGTGTGATAGTTTTTCTTCAGGATTTTATATTGTTTAGTGCATTTACCACTTCTCATGAAACATCTTTTTCTGTTCAGCTTCTCTTTCTTCTCATCCACCTCACTCTTTGAAAGAGAGCTGCTCTGACTGCCAAACCTCTCACTTTCTTTGAGCCTTCATCCACTACCATCTAACACCTCTTGCCCAGGGTAGCTTTAGCTTGTCTAGGAAGCCAAATAAGTATTTTATTTATTCTGAATTTTTCCCTTGGGATTTTTTTCCTTTTTTTTCCTTTTGAACTAAGTGCAACACTTTGTTTCAAAGGAATTCTGAAAAGATCAGCAACTGAATGTACTGCATATTTTATGTGAATTTTAAATAGTGCCCCTGGTCTGTGCAGGGACAACAACTCAATCATTTGATAACTTAGCTGAAGGATGCCATCTCCATATCTAATGGGTAGAAAACTTGCATATAGTAAAGAGTGAAAGCTGGATTTGTGTCTGATCCTCCACTCACATTTAGGTTATTGGCAATTCCTGCTTTATACTACTGGGTAGCTGTCAAGAGGAGAGTACATATAGACTCACCTATGCTTGCTTGTAACTCATTATAAACTCTGGATGAGCATTTGCAAACCCTCCAAGATTTTCTTCTCAGCATGACTGAGAACAAAAGGAGCACAAATAAATACCCTGTTACTAGGCTCTGCACCAACTTGAAATATTGTCTTAGCAAATCTTTACTACCTATTCTAAAATGTACACCAAAGCCTCATTTAAGTAAGCAGTCTTAGATCAAAGAGGAAAGGAAACAGGAGGGGAAGAGAGAACTTAGCATTCCACTTGAATGCTCTGTGATCCTGTGGAAAAGGTTAGTTTTATTTGGGCGCTTCCCATTAGTCAGATAATTTGGCACTTAAGGTGAAGTATCTATGTTTATTATTGTCTAAATTAAAACTGATTTATTCTGTTTTACAAGCAGAGAGGGAAGAATTCAGCTTGAGACACTGAAGGGATTGTTCTTCTCTAATCTTCAATTATATGAACTCTTCAGGTGCAAGTCCAGGTTAGCTCTCAATAAACCAGTTCAGGTTTTTGGAAGCAATGCAATCATTTCAGGTCTGCATTATGTCCAAGTTAAAAACACCTCATGGGGGGTGAGTTAAAGCAAAGTAGTCAGATAATACCCATTTCTGAAGCCTTAGATGAGTTGTACCCCAGCATAGAATCATAGAATCATAGAATGGTAAGGTTGGAAGCGGCCTCAGAGCTCATCTAGTTCCACCCCCTTGCCATAGGCAGGGACCCCTCCCACTAACACAGGTCACTCAAGGCCTCCTCCGACCTGGCCTTCAACACCTCCAGGGAGGGAGCAGCCACAACCTCCTTGGGCAACCTGTGCCAGTGCCTCACCACCCTCACTGGAAAGAATCTCCTCCTAACATCCAGTCTAAATCTGCCCTCTGCCAGTTTAAACCCATTGCCCCTTGTCCTGTCATTGCAAACCCTTGTCAATAGTCCCTCCCCAGCCTTCCTGTAGCCCCCTTCAGATACTGGAAGGCTACTCTAAGGTCTCCTCAAAGTGGTGCTGTTGGGACCATGTATTCCTCCATTTGTGAAGTGGGGGATAACAGTTGCTCTCCTTTAGGACCTGTAAGAATAAATACAGGCAAGTGTGTAAGATGTACTGTTGTAATGACAGGATATTGTGAATGTTTAGTAGAGATGTTTCATGTTTATTCTAGTACATAGCCATCTATTAGAAGAATTCAGAACAAGGACAAAGCATGCAACAAAACTCTTTCAAGTAATTTTTAGAGATATTATTTTACACTTTGTTTGTAAGACCTGTGTACAAATGGACATGCCCAAAACAAAATGACTGTGGGTTCATGCTCAAATTTAAATCTGTAGAGCCACACAACAGCTTGGTTGAAATCAATAAATGTGATTTACTTCATTATTGTAATTGTTATTGCAGGTTTTCACCAGGATAATGCATGAGATGATTTAATTAATCGATGACTGTAATAGAGTCCTCTAGTTTTTGTGATGACATTGTTTATTTGCAGGTGAAAGGAACAAGATTGTTCTTTTTTTTTTTTTTGGGGGGAAAAAAAAAAATTTTTTTTTTTTTTTTTTTTTTTTTTTTTTAACAATGCAACAGCAGAATCACAGAAAGAGGAAAAATTATTCTGGTTCATATTTGATCTTTTCCTTCTTTATTTAATAGAATGCTGTTCAGGCATTAATGTTTAAAACACAAACACTAATGCAGAAGGACATGGATACTGCAGCAATGTGTTGAGAGCTCTGTTTCTGGAGTTTGGTAGCTGTGTTGCAGCTACTGCAGCAAGTCTAAGCACTTGTTAGAAATATTGAGATTGACCAGTGACAGTTCCATTCTTTTGAGAAATAGGTGTGATTATCCAGGAATTGCTGCAGTTATCTACTCAAGTCTTGCCTTTCTGATTCTCCTCTACAAGTTTGTGTCTGCTTCTGTCCTCTGCTAGATAAAAGCCCAGAAGGTGATAAAAGATTCCTGCTCCTTTTGCTGGCACCTGGTGTGATCACCAGTCCCAGAGGCACAGGGGCACTATAGCAATAGTAAGGATGAGCCTTTCTCACATCTCTGACTGCTCTGTGCATGTGAGAAGGCACTGACATAGGTAAGGGGTCTATTAGATGATAATCAAGGCTGTTGGTATGCTGAAAGCTGGACCAGTAGCTGGATCCTCTTTGAATGGCTTAGGAAGGTGCTGGTGCCCAAGAGGCAGAATCACATTATTGGCCTCTCCACTCCCCAGTTTTATTATATGTGGAATAGTAACCCATTCCCTGTTTTAATGGGAAGCTTTATGGCTTGATTCACTTAAAGCTTGTAAACTATTTAGAGGGTTGTGGGAGTAAAGCACTACAAAAACACAAGCCATGACCTAAGTGCAATTGTTTCAATGTTTAACCCCCTTTTGTGTCTTTCCTTGTCTCCCCTGTAGTTCAGTGTGTCCTCTACTCTCTAAAGCCCTGCTCCTGTAGGCTCTCTCTGATTCTAGCTGAGCTTTGCATTCCCAGTCTCTATGAACTCTGACTGATCATTGATCAAACAAATTCAATTCAGAATGGTTCCACCTCAGCTTCTTGCATGTAAAATGGGATATCACTACTTTAATAGAGAATGCATTGTGAAAACATTCTAAAAGTAGCAGAGAATGGAGAATAAGTGTAAATTGAATTTTGAAATGACTGCACTCTGCCTAATTGCAGCTTGAACATAATTAGTAAAAATGATAGAAGTCAAAATGCTTATTGAAAAAAAACAACAACAACAAGACCAAACCACAGAAAGTCACCCAACTGTGGAGAGAAATATTCCCAAATAAACTGTATCAGGCAGTTGGTCAGAAAGGTTGGCCTGACAATGTGATATTATTTACCTTTCCTATACTGACTGAGATAATTGCAGTAACTGCACAGTTCATTTTCACACAAAGAGTAGAAACTACTTGAAATGGTATCACTCTGGAAGAAACAACATGTGCCTCATGCAGTAACAAAGCATCTTAGGCAAGCAACATTTATTTAATCAAAAACTTGTAAAGGGAGTATTTTGATTTAGCTGCCAGATGGCTTATAAAGATAGGAGGTGCTTAAAGGGGAAAAAAAATCTATAAGATGTGCTGTAAAAATACCATTTCTAGATAAGATACTGTCTGCAGACATGTGTGGTCCCTGAGAGAACAAATCTTTAATTTTGAATGGGAGCAGAGAATATTTAAGGTAGTGACAGGAAAAATGGCAACCATGTCAGTATTAATGCAAAAAGCAAAGGCTTGACTCTATCTTTGTGTACTGATCCATGCATCAAAAAAAAAAAAAAAAAAGGAAGGTGTTTCACTGGGCTAAATAACATGGGCTTATTTTCAGCTTTATATGGAATGATGCTCTGCTTAGAATAAAAGTTTTTGCTCTGTTATAATCTATGAATTTTGCTTGAGATGTGACTCAAGACAAGGAATGGGTCAGGTGAAATCAGAACACCTGCAACCTAAATGAAGAAATAATTGGTGCTGTGATGCAGTCCTTCTGAATTGTCCAAGAGACTTTTGTCATTGAGAGGGGATCTGTAAATAGTACTTCTTGACACACCAGGATGGTATCTTGATGTAGGGTTGAAATAAGAAATACTGGGAGCCGTGGCCATATGTTGAGACTCACATTACCTAGGAAAGAAAACTAATTCAGATGCAAATTAAAGGGAATGAGTCAGAGGGAGACAGGCAAAACAAGAACTCCTCCTTCTGTCTGTACCTTCATCTTCTCTCTGTGTTTGTTCTTTGGGCTTCTTTGTCATTCACTCTACCTGTAGCAGGTACAAGCCACCACCCCTACATACACAGGGTCCTGACCGACCCCAAGCAGGGGCCTGGGGCCTGCTAGGAGCCAATAAAGACCAGCTTGATGCTCCTGGTGTCTCTGCATCTGGGACTCTCTTATTTGCTTAAGGAACCCACTCCCCTCACTAATTAAGCAATTGATCACAGCCAAACTACCAAGGGTATAAATGGAGTTCTGCTGAGGGGGAGAAGTTCTTTTGCTCTTGCTCCACAGAAGCAGCCTTTATAGTTCAGAACTTCTCTCCTTTACAACTGAACCTAAGGAATCTCACATCCCCCCTAGGTGAGTAGATATACACATACATACATTTACTTATTTATTTTTGTATATATATCTACATGCAGGGAAGATTTTCCTTTTAAGTGAGTTGTGTATGCATTTTGGTTCATTGCTCCTAACAGGTTAATTAGTTGTGCAGCAGTATTTTCTCATGTCCAAACTTGTAATTTTATTGTGTCAGAAAGAGAGCAGATTTATTTGAAAAAAAATCAGTGGCTGTTAGCCCCCTGTTTTGTGTGTTTCCTTCATGACAGTACTGGAATTATCTGGTGTGTTAGTCACCCTCTTTGAAGGAGTGCACCACGAGGAAGACACTTGGATGTCAAAATAAGGTTGCAAAATGGACTCTTCAAAATCTCACTACATGGCTGAGAGGCTTTTGTGACAGTGTCTTGTGAACAGGCAGGCATGGGAAAGAGAATTACTTAAATCCATCAGTTTGAGAGCTATGTTTTCGCTTGCGTTACATATAAATGAGCAATCACTCCATGGTACTGTTTTAGTTTCCCACATGCTTTCTTCTTCCCTGGTTTTGAACAGTTAAAATAGAATTGCCATAAACACAGATCACGGGGAGGATAGATTTCTTTTCATTGAGTGGTTTGAATTAGTGCCATTTAATCTATATTTTCCTCTCTGAGAAGTTTCATTTTCCTGAATATACTGCTTATTATTTATGAGGTATCTTTGCTTTCACTGGCAGACAGCTGGGGAGAGCATGCCATTTTCTATGGGTTTTGAAAGATGAAATATGAGACAAGTGCTGGTTAATCCTTGAGCTTCCAATCTGACCTCTGCTCAATTGTTAGATGTCAGCAAAATTTAAAATATATAATATGGCCACATTAGACAAATTTGTCAAGCCATGTTGACTAATAAAAGGACAAGTTCTTCCTTACACAAATCAAATTCTGGACCCATAAAAAGCACTGAAGGCCTTGGAAAGAATTGCATGAAAGCAGCCATTTATTTTGCTTTTCTGCTCAGGGGACAAGCAAAGCAGCTCTGACTTCAGCAGAAGCTACTTCTAGGAGTTACTGATGCATAAATTGTGAAATCTGGGAGTGGAAAGATAGGAGAAGATAATGAAATATTAGCTATTAGTTTTGAAGAAGAGTATCTGTACATTAGTAGTAATGGAGGCTATGTTTGGTGGCTCTTCAGATAGCAGAGAGGGCAATGATAGTTTTAAAACATGAATTTTGGGCAACCCACATCTTAGACACCTACCTGACCTGCTACACAAATGGTTAGAGCTGTGATCTTTGTTGAAGATGCAAAAATGTTTTGGAGACTGAAACTCTTCTTTAAACTTCCACTGCAGTGAAAATATAATACCTTAAGCAAACTTACTTTGAGAAATCACTGAATTTCCCCAAACAGCTGAGTTGGTGCTAGTGAACAGGCAAGAGGGTGACTGAGGGCTTAGAGCTCTCACAACTGCGAGGAGGAAATGTGACCTCCTGTGTCTGGAAAATTTGTAATGAAAACTTTAACCTTTTTCATGGAAACAGGGTTTGAGCTAAGTTTGGAGTGTCAATTTCTCTGAGCTGAAGGAAAAATGGTAATTGCATAATTTAAGTGGTTTCATATATTCTCACTGGCTCAGTTCTTAAGCCTTTTAAGTGAAACTGGAACAGCTTGATGGTTTTGCAGGACACCTAAATGAAACACGTTGAACTGACTGACTTAAGCATGAAATTGTGGTTCTTTAAGGGTTCTAAACAGAATAGCAGACTCACAGAAAAGGAAGCAGATTTTCATCTGAATTATCACAAAGCAAAGGCAATCTTTACCTATTTTAAGACATGGCTAAATGATAGTCTACTCATCCATATAAAAACCACTTTTTAATAATTTGATTCCAAGAAAAATGAACAAGTAAAATGCTACAATTACACTGGTTTGCCAAATAATGATTGTGCTTTCTGGTTAGTGATGTCTTTGCATTCTGCTTTGTTTTAGGTAGGTGCAATCTTTTATATGCACAAACTTCAATTCAGAGTCAGTCTGTCTGAAAAACATTTTGGTATTCCAGTTCCCAGCCAGATTAGCCTGCAAGGGCTGGCTGCCCTTGGCAATGTTAAGTGTCTCCTTTCTCAGTCAAGGAACAATGTATTTTGTAGTGGATTGGATGAAAAGACATTTTCCTGCAAAATTAGGCTCTTCTCCAAAAACTTCAAAGAGTTTTGCTTGGCACTCCTGCATTCCTCAGTTACCACTTTTAAGAAACACCAGGAACAGATGACTGAGTACGTTTGCTATTATTATTTCATCCTCCTGCTCAAAGTAATGCTTCTCTACAGTGACTGAGAACCAAAGAGTGACAGATAATAGGAACTTTGGGGTTTAGAGAATCAATGACATTCACAATTTTCACCTGTTAACCTTCTTCCTCCTCCAAGAGCAAATGGATGTTATATCTCTGCACCTGACACATTGGGGGGGGGAAAAAAAAAGATGAATATTCTGATGTGATATGAAAATTCCCCTCCTAGCCAAACACTGTGCTCCTTTTACCTCAGAAGGTTTTCAGAAGATTTGGGTTCTATTTGATATTTAGCCCCTGGATAAAATCTAACTGTAATGAAATCAGAGGCCTGACTTCAGATGCATTGAAGCCAGGCTTTCACGAAGTGGTTCACCACTGCTATAAAAGACTTTCTCCCTCCCATGACAAAAGGAAGCAAGAAGATTGACAGGGAAAGATTTATTAACAAAATCTGTGTTCATCTGTATCACTGTGTTAACAGGGTCCTAATTAACAAGCAACCAATTTGATTTTTTTCTGACTAGAGCAGAGGAGAAAGGGGAAAAAAATCCCAATATTTTATGAAAACTTAGGAACGTTTTCAACTTTTCCCAATCTCATTGCTCCTGATAGTGCTTCATGGCTGCAAAAAACCTGTCTTCAGCCCAACCCCATTTAACATTTTCCCTCCATGACTAGGGCAGATGCTGACCTATTTTTCCAGTTTCAGCTGTCTGAGCAGCCCTGTGGCAGCCCAGCCCAGCTGCCCAAGATGGAGGCAGTGCTCCCTTCCACCCTTCTCCTTCTTCTGCCTCACAGTCCCTCTGAAATCCAGCACCCCGCTCACCAGCTTATTGACCTGGTCCTACAATGTCTTTGGGGGTTTCTTTGATATATTGCTGAACTGAGTCATCCCACAGAGAGGGAGGTATGTGGAAGGTGGGAGAAGCAGAAGCTCTCAAGTGGGAGGGTGGATTTCTGTTAAGAGAGGTGAGGAAGAAAGAAAAGGGGAGCAAGACCTCTCTTCTGGCACTGGGGAGCCCCCAGCAGCGGTTTCACTTGACCTGTGCAACCACAGCCTTCAAGAAGATGCTTTGCAATCAGTTTTGTCTCCGCTTCAGTTGAAACCTGCTGCAAGAATAAAGCATTTGCTCTTTGTTGATAAAGAAGAGACCCATGTCCCTTTGCAGATTATTTTCTCTTACCTATTAGCCCCTGTTTGCTGACCCTCCTCAGAAAGGTCGTTAGCCCTGATTAGGAATTTTTTTGGGTGGAGAGCACTGCCTAGACTTAGTTACATTGTATACATAGAGGTAAAAATGATATGTTAATATTTTTCTGAAGAAGCTTTCCTGCTAGTCTCAAGATTCTTTTGAACAGCACAGATTTTACCCTCTTCTAGAGCAGTATTTATTTTTGTCTAAATTCTTCTGCGTTTTTGTTCAGGTGCTACCTTTTGTCTTCTCTACACCCTGATAGTAACTGTCAGGCAGACCCAGGCTTGTATTGGTTCTGTTAACTTCACCTCAAGTCTTTATGCTTTGGTCTGACATGTTTGCTCTTATTTTAATGAAAAATACTTCACTTTGGTGTAACATCTGTCTGTATTGATTTTTCCAGCCACTTATTTCCTGAGGTTTTATCCACTCTCTTGTGTGAGATGCACACTGTGCAAGAACAGTTCTTAATCCTCAGATCTCCTTCCAACTCAAGCAGAGTTGCCAAGAAAACTGCTAACTACTAGCCAGAAGAATTTTATAGAACAGCCCTGAAGCAGCAGGCAGTGATTGTATATTAAGTTGTATTATTTCCATGACCCTCAGTAGGTAGTCTGGAACCCTTCATTATCTTCTCTGGGCAATGAGAGAGCTCAATGCATGTAAATATTGCACTGAAAGTAGCAGGTGTTGTAAAATTGCTGAGTAATACTAACTTTTGCTGTTGGAATGGAAACATCAGGTAATTATTTTCTATTCTTCTGTGATCCCATCTCTATGCTGAGAAAATCACAAAGGTCTTCATCAGGTTAATTCTTCATGTTCTGTACAGAAAGCAGAGGCTGGAAAGCTGGTAATAAAAAAATAAATAAAAATCAAGCTGATCTTTAGTTTTAGACTCACATCTAATAATCTAATGCTAAAAGGAGGTGTAAATAACTTACTCCTGGAATGCTGTGATCTACAAAACTCGTGGAGCTGCTGCAGCTATAAAATGTGGTGTGTGGAGTGTTTGCTTGCTTCTTGTTGTTTAGGGTATTTCCCCCTGTATATCCTGTAGGACTCAGTCTTTTCCTTCAGGTATTACACTGCTAATATCTCTTTAAATCTCAATACAACCACCACCATTCTTGGTGGATGTCTAGTGCTTAGTGTTTGTGCCTTTTTTTCCAACTTAAAAACAGTGACCATAACCTTTTCTCCCTTTGCAAAGATATTGTGTGAAAACTGTATTGTGGCTTGCTCATACCTCAAAGGTCTTTTCCAACCAAAATGGTTCTGTGAGTCTGTGAATGCCTAAATGGAAGATGAATAGTGTTTTCATCAGCAGTTGCCTCCATGCACAGGGAGAGGCTCCCCCACACCACTCAGGACATGACTGATACCCTGCTAAGGAAGAATTGGTGTGTGCTGGGTGATGGCAGCAGGAGTGCATCCCAGGGTTACAGTACTGGTAGTGTTCACATTTCACTGTGCTTTGCTTGTGCCCTTCTTACACCTGGAGGTGCTAGCAGAGGAACTTCTGAGGAGCTTCTTTAGTTCATCAATTCACAACCAAATTTTAAAATAGTAATTATTAAACCTCTGTGTATTGTCTAAGCAAATTTTTTTCAATTATGTGAAACTTTATGATTCGACTTGTAAGCAGATGTAGAGTGCAATGTTTCTCACATGTTTCTCCAATTCCATCTGGCTCACTGAGGACTAATTTTAAAAAGAGAAATACATTAGATCAAGGTGTCCAAGCAAATCTAAGCAACAAGGAAGCTACCCAGACAGCCAGCTCTAAGTTTCCCTGGTATAAGAATTCCTCATGTGATGTGAAAGCATCTGTACAGCAAAAATTAGGAAGAGGGGTCTCAGAAGCTTAACTAATTTCTGTTGGGAAACTGCATTGTAGAAGGAACTTTGGAAGCAGCATCAATCTGACTGTCACAAGTGGCAGGTTTGCATTGCTGGGACATTGCTGCTGACTCCCTGCAGATCAGAGGAAGGATTCTTTATTTGTGTCTTGCTGTTACACAAAGTAGGAAAGTAATTTTTCAAGTTTTTATTTTTATTTATAAATATAATTATAT
>VWYK01047554.1:215-11314 GCA_013399775.1 Semnornis frantzii
GAGGCTAATTGGAATATTTTAATAGAGAAATTTATACTATAGGCTGTGAAAGGAAAACAATGGTGATGTCTGCTTCACTCATAGGCTTGCTGAGATGGATAAAATTAAGAACATAAACATAGATAAGCCAGTTGTCATCTCTTGGGCTGTCTAGCAGCTTTTGGTTTTCTCCTCTCTGCTGAGTAACCTCACTAACCACTTTTCTTCTAACTCCCCTGGCTGATCCTCCAAACTCACTTTGCACATAAGGCAAACCTTGGGGTAAGGTATAGAGGTGAGGAGAAGGTGGAAGGGTGGTTGGGAGCCCTTCCTGGGGACTCTGATTTCTGGGAGGGATGTTGTGTTTCTGTATTACCTTTAACTTGTATATTTCTGTAAACATTCCTGTATATTGTGTATATATCTGCTTGTACATTGTGCTAAGCTGTAAATAGAGCTTCAGTCCTTAACTTCCAGCTGGCTGAGTTCTAGTCTGGGTCATTTTACAAAGTTGGAGGGGGGCGGGGAACTCCCAAACCATCACACAGCCCTCAGCTCTTTGTCAAATACCAAAATGGTTCAGCTGTTTTGCAATTCCACACTGCAGCCTAAAGAGTCTTGGGTTAAACCTCATGAAATTGCAGCTCATATCTTATCAAGGTGGATGCTCCTAGATGTCTAAGAAAGCAGGCAATAGAGGATGTCCGTATTCACATATTTCACAGAACTTCGTGCAAAAATATGGACTGCTCAAGCCTCACAGATCCATTTTGCTGGTTATTCTCCTCTGAAGTTTGTTTTAAAAACCCACCATAAGTTGGCTGCCGAGATCAGCATCTGGATATCTAGTTGCATATCATGTTTCTCTTGGCAGTTTGAAGACAGATTTTCTTCTCACACAAACTTTTCTGACATGCGTTTCACTGACGACTGGAACTTTGTATTTAATATTTTGTTCACATGCTCACAAGGACCAGTGTGAATATTATTTTAAATTGAGGGAAAACTACTCAATGATTGATTGAGTAGATTAACCTCCAAGGCAATTGGACAGCTGTTTCAACATACTGTCTTTGAGGCCAATATGCTGAAGCAGCTGCTCTTATATGTAAGGTAAACTCGTCCACTTTGTTTTGCAGTGTGAATACTCCAGGTCTGTTTCGTATCTTAGTAACTTTAATGTACACCTGGAGCCTCGCCAAAATTGTCTACAATTTGCATACATTTTCCTTCCACGTTATTAGCAACTTCACCAATGTCAGCGCATTTGTTCAACAATATGCTCAAAAGCATAAGTCGAGTGGCTTTCTGTCATCTTTGCATGGGATCCACACACTCACACTGCAGGCTGCTGTCTGTATCAAGATGCTTACAGAATGGATGAATGAATTTGATTATTTTTGAATGTGGTTTTACAACAGCACAAGCGTTCCTTAAATGGAAAACATGTTCTGGTTCACGGTGCTCTCTCCCCTTGTTTCCAAGGCAACTCGATACACAGACACGTGCAAACACACACGTGCATGCTATTAATACTCCTTTATGGTGCGGAAGAGTTCTTCATTTCTCAATGAAAGACTAGCCAGCTTCTGCAGCAGTGAAAGGCTGAGACAAACTTCTCACAGAGCAACTCACAGAAGGAAAACATTCAGGAAACCTTTCCTTTCCATTAGACACTTAGACACATGTTTTGGAACCTTTTCATATCAACATCTCTCTCATCTAGCCACCTTGCAATCTCTCATCTAGCCACCTTGCAATCTCTCTTCTAGCCACCTTGCAATGTCTCCCTTCCAGCCACCTTGCAAGGTCCTTGTACTTTCCCTCTACTACGCAATGCTTTCAGTCAAACTCTTCCAAAGAGAAGGAAAAGGCTTGAAGTTTGTTTTGTACACGCATGTCTCTGTTTTTCCTCCTAAGGCAAAGAAAACAGACAAATATGGTGGCACTCTAGTCTGAAGTTTTGCAGCCTCTGTAAGCTTCACAGGAGCCAATCTGCAGAAGCAACATGGCTGCACCTGACACTTGGCACTGGAAAACACTCAATCTGTTCTGTGTTTTTAAATGAAACTCGTTACGGAGCAAGTAAGGCCTCAGCACAAAAATGATTTGTCATGCTCAGCACTCCATGCTAAATCACATTTATACTCTCTGATTCTCAATTGTAATCCTCTTTGGAATTTGCTTAATTGGTAGGCTTTTAAGAGCCGAAGATCAGGTTCAGACACTGAGAAGGAGTGAAAACTCCAAAGGCAAAGTAAGAGTCTGAGCAGTGCTGCTGTTTATCTGAAGTTTGATGTAACAAAGAAGAGAGACAGCTGGAAACTGCAATAGATGCTTTGAAAGAAAGCACTTTGAATCATTGTTGGTTTATTGTTGTTTCCATCCATCTGATTTTTTCTCCCTTAGCATAACAAAAAGGCCTGTGGATTTCTGGGATTTCTGGGCTTTTGGAGTGGTCATTCCCACACTTAAAAGGTTTATAGAGTACAACAGACTTTGGAACAGAGCTGGCTGTTGCCAAACTATTCTTTTAATCACAATGGAACAGTGGTAGAAACAAATCTGGTCTATCCTTAGGGGTCAAGAGCCACTTCCAAAATCAAACCTGCTTTTGAAGTACCTGTCAGGCACCAATTTAAATGGCAACACAAACTCAGGGCAAGGCAAATTCAGATCTCACTTCTATCAGGTATGGACTTGGAGGGACATAAATGTGATTTACCTTCAAGCTTAACAGCAGGCAATTATGGTGAAGTGGGATGCTACTTAGCTTAATTCAGTTCAGTTCAGGAGCTGATTCAGAAGCAGCTGGCTGTGATTTATTATGTAGAGAACATGGTAGAAGGCCATTAACACCAGTAGATTACCCATGCATTTCACAGCACCAAGGCCAAGGAATGTGGACAACTTTTCCATACATGAATACATGATGCTTCTCCACATAAACATTTAGAGCTGTAGTTTACACAGCTCTACTCTATCCCCTCAATCCCCTTAAAAAAGCAAAAAAAAACCCAACCAAAACTCAAAGAAAAAACCAAAAAAACCTGAGAAAAATAGTTCAGCTTGTATGGTAGATCTGAAGCTGCATTATGTCACATCTTGTTTGCAAAGAGATTTTTTAAAGACCAGTATCTTCAGTGGTTGCTGTGGGAAATCCCTGGCTTAAATAGGAACTCCACTATCTTGTACTAAGGAAATAGTTTAAATGCACTTCCCTTAATTCACACACTCTCTAACTTCTCAAGATTGCTACTATTAACTTGCACACCATGTAGCCTTAATGATTTGAGGGTCCATTTATATTACATGCTTCTATTTATAAGTGGATTATAGGGCAGACTAATCAATATTTAATAGGCATTTTAAGTGTGCAACAGACATGAGTAGCATGTGTTAGAGAAGGTTACAAGCACATCAGACAGAAGGGTTATAAACACCCACAAGGTCTGGCTTCCCTGGGCCAGTGGGAATCTGCAACAACTTTAATAACAGATTAGCCAATTGATAACAGTTTTATTAATAACTAAGTCCTTGTAAACTACTTTAAATTGGGTCCTATTACACAAGGAAGCAATGCTATTGACAAGTATGAGGGAGAAATCTGTAGGTTTGGATTTTAAATGCCTCTCTCCTCCTAGAAGCTTGAACTAGTACTGTAACATTTTCAATGCAAACACCATTACAGTGTTACTCTGGGATTTGGGCACTTTATCATACATCCTTAGGGTTAAATTCAGCTCCAAGACACATAAATTCAAGCCTCACAGGAGCCACTAGAGCTGCTTGCTATGCATATCTATGTGTGTAGGAGGGCACGACGTAGCCTTTTTATTTACAGAACCATTAATTAAATTACTGCAATTAAATACCAAATCAAATTGATATCATTAAGCACACAGGAAGTCAGAATCAGAGCTTGTATTAGGGTTAATGGGAGTTGCACGTGGTTAGCGTTTAATGTACTTCTCTATAAACCATGCCTCAAGGATGCAGCTTAAACTGATATACACAAAACCAAATTTTTATGCAAATATTCTTCTACAATGTCCTAGTTTTTGAATCATTTCCAATCATTTGCCTGTGTTTCCTGCTATGTTCCTCTTAAGGTGAGTTACCCTAAGTGAAATGGAAAAGCTTTGTAGATGACAGTTTCTGATCAACTCAGGACCAAGCAGAAAGAATTGGGGTTGTTCGTCCTGGAGAAGAGAAGGCTCCAAGTATACCTTATAACTACATTTCAATATCTGAAGGGGACCTACAGGAACACTGGGAAAAGACTGTTTAGAAGGGCTTGTAGTGATAGGATGAAAGGTAATGGTTTTAAAACTGGAGCAGGGCAGATTTAGGTGGGGCACTACAAGGAAGTTCTTTACAATGAGAATGGTAAAGTACTGGAACAGGTTGTCCAGGGATGTGGTTGAGGTCCTGTCCCTGAAGACATTCAAGATCAGTCTTGATATGGCCCTGAGCAACCTGATTTAGCTGGAGGTGTCCTTGCTCACTTTAAGGGGGTTGGACAAGATGACCTTCGAGGGTCCCTTCCAACCATATGCAATCTGTGAACCTGTGAAACTCGGAGCAGTTGAGCACCACAGAATTACTACCAGGGCACATGCTTCTATAGCAAATGCATTCAAGGTTATGATTTTCTGCTTTGTTTTCCACCCAACTCTTCTCTAAACAACTGTAATAGGAAAAGACATTTCTGCAATAAAAATCTGAATGCATATAAACCTCTGTTTTCTTCACTGTCACACCCACAAAGCTGACCTTCTGACTGTCCTAGTGCCGAGTGCTAACCAAGCTGCAGGACCACAGCCTTGCCAACAGCTGCGGCCAGGTATGAAATTCTTCTGACATCCCCTTTCAAGCACCAGCTCCACCACACAAATCCCAGCAACCACAACCCCCAGACAGCTGGCAGCTAAGCAGGAGGTGAGATCCATCACTGCAGAGGTTTTGCATTGCCTAGGAAACGAAGGGAATCCCTTCAAAGTCTTGATTTTTTGCCATAGCAATAAAAGGGAAGGACTAAGGCTTCTCTCCTTCTCTTGAGCTGTCAGAAGAGCATTACAACACACCAGCAAAGTAGACAGATAGACATGAGCCCCCCTGAAGGAGCCATACAAACCAGTTAGTGGGAAATCATCACTGAAATGGAAAACATTGCTGCATCAGACTCCTTACTGCATCAGACTCCTTCTTGATTCTTACTGTGTCCTAAATTGAATAGGTTTGTGGAGAATTTTACAGAGGAGGTTTTTCAGGGAAAAAAAATTTTGCTTACCCACTGATCAAATTAGCAGAGAACTCAGTGTGCCTATATGTTCAGCTGGAGGAAAAGATTAAGAAGATCCAATATTTATGTAATGTTTTATGGAAGTTCAATAGAAAAATCCAATATAATTTCCCAATTAAAATCACCTGCTCATTGACTTACATCCATTACTATTCTCTCAAGCCACTGTATACTGAAGCTATTCACACAGTAGTGCTATGTGAACATGCATAGGTTAAAATTAGTAATTACTGTCTAGACAATTCACTGTTAGCTATAGTTGAGTGAATATAATGAATAATTTATTTGATTAATTTTGCATTCCTTTTCCTCTCTGTGAATTGATCATGACCATGGAAAACTTGAAAATGTACTCATTTATCAGAGTTGTTTTCTGTGAATAATTCTAAACCTGAGCCTTCCTCCACCAAACAAAGCCATTCTAGCTGGTGGCTTGAAATTCATGTTGTAGGATATAAGGTATGGATGTGGTTTGAAATTCACATTGTGGGATAGAAGTTAAGGAGCCCGTTGGGACTGTGGTTTGTTGGCTTTTTTTTCTTGAGCAGATAATCATGTAACTAGAAGCAGTGCAAAACCTGCTCTTACAGAAAAGAAAAAAGAAAACACCACCACAAAATCTATTTTGCTGCTCATTTTGTTACCTAAGTTATAGATTAAGAAAACAACTTATGCAACATACAAGCAATAACTACTTCTAAATTTTAAAGGGCAAATTTACAACTGAAAATAACTGATAAATCTGAACCTTTGTGAATGCTATTTTTTGTTCTATACAAGCTCAAGCATGCCCGTGTTTCTGGGACTTTATCACAGTACTTTTAGCTCTGCTGCAGATCTTTAACACATTTATTTGTTTTAAACTACCTATTCATTTAAGCTGTGTCTGAACAGCACCAGTCCTTGGGAGAGTTTAGACCTGGATGTTTGGTGGGAGCTTCCAACACACTGGCTTTATTAAAGGACTTAGTTGTTATGTAAAGACCACACCAAAGATCCTTGTATAGGCTCCTTTTAAGCTGAGCTACTGAAGTCCCTGGGTACATATGTGCATTGCAAGTAACTGGAAGATTAACTGGGCCCCAAGTCTCCCCCCTTGCCCTAACCCTGACAGTTATGGTCATTACTTATTTGAGATGAGTAGGAAAGGTTCAAAATGAGGGACTAACAGCTTGCTCCTCATAGTCCAGAAACTAAAGATGAAGTGGGAAATACATCACCTTCACTTCTGAGTTTAAAAGCCCTCAAGCAGAAAGAAACAAAATAAGCTATAGCTGCAGTGGGGGAACACTGAAAAAATGTCATGTGGATGAAATGTTTGTGCCTCTCCTCATCATCCTAAGCTATGTACTCTCTTAAAATCTCTGCAGCATCACTGCTTCACTAAAAGATTTTGCCCAGCACCAAGTGAGATGCACTCCCTTTTCACCACTGTCCCTATCAGGAGGCTCCTGCAATCTACCACCTTAAAAGATGCTCTTCAGGGGTGCTGCGGAAACAGCTCAGGACTCCTGATACCACCAGCCAGTTGAGCTTCTACTCACCACTATCACAGCCATGCCCTGTCCTTTTGTCTTCATAAATGAGTTGACTCAAACACACACAACTCACTAGCAGTGCACTGCAAATGCACTTCCCTTGCAAGAGCCACAATTTGCAGAGATTGCTAAAAGACCTAAACAGCAAGGTCCATGCAAAAATCCCATGAAGTCACTATCTGTAGCTCCTGCTGTCTTATTAACTTTCAAAAATCCAGCCATGAGATGCTCTTGAAAATCTCATCTTAAATTCCATGAACATGACACAGTACTTCACAGTCATAAGGTTCTCACACTTCACAGGGCTGGAGTTTTGCTTTTACCATAAATTGCTGGTCCCTGGAAACCAGCTAATATTACATGGTAAACATTTCTGATTTCAACTGACAAAGTCAGACTTGAGCTGGCAACCTAGAGCCAAAAAGCTAAACAACCATTACAGCTGCCTATTCTGATGCAGAAGCTAATGGCATATTTTTCCCTTTGAAATTTGCTCTTCATTAGGTGAGCTTCAAAATGGAGGCTGACACAATGAGTGTTTTTAACTCTGCAGAAGATCAAATGCATTTTGACATCCATACTCTAAGGAAGAAATGACACACTAATGAGAAGCAGAGATCAAATACTCTCTTTGTCACCTAAATCTCTAGACACATGAAGTAGATCCATCCTGTTAACCCATGCTTGGCACACCAAAAGGCTGTCCAAATGGCTCCACATTTTTGTCCTATTAAACTTTGATTCTTGTGGCTCCTTCTCTTTCACGGAGTCAGGAATTAGGTTGCTCTGGAGCACAAGGAAACAACAGGAAGAGAAAGGACATGTGCAGGATGGGGGGCTGAACGAGGTGTGATTTTTGGATTATTTTCTCTGCCTTTTCCCTTCTACTCTTTACGGCGACCCACTGGGAGGCTGTACAAGCAGCAACAACAAATACTGGCTGTGATCAGTGTGTAAGTCAAGGCAAGGTTCTTTCTCTGGAGAAACTGAAGAGCAGGTTTGGGCTTCCTCCCAAGGTCCAGTGCAGGAGCCATGCCAGCCCTGGTCTGGTGACACTGAGGTTTGAGCAGCAGTATTCCCAGAAGCTGTGAAAAGCAAACTGGAACAAGAGAGTCCTTGCCATTTTGATGCACTTACCAACCCAAAATTAGAAGGTCCCAAAGATTATGCTAAACTGAATTAGCTTCTCCCTGTCTTTGACCATGGTTTTCAGTATGATGCCAACATTTCATCCCTTGAAACTAGCTGGATTCGTTTCTTGCCCTAGCCACAGCAGGGAATGCATTTAATACCTCTCAAATAACCTAGAATTTATATCGCCTGCTCCTCTCTGGCCTCATCAGTGCTGTGCTCTGCCACCCCTGACACTCATGCCACTCCCCTCAGGGAGTGCTGTCTTCTGCCTTGAAATGATCTTGGAAGAGCTCACAAGACGACTTGCAAGGAGTACAAAATGCAGTTTTAACTTTCAGCTCCACAGGAGGCAGAGTTGTGAAACTGCTAATTCAAGAACTTCAGAACCGAGCAACACAAAATATTCCAAGGCTGTCCCAAAGCACCGTGTTAATAAAGCTGTCGTTCAGCATTTTCAGTCAAGCTGAAGCACCTTTGGAGGAAATTCCTTTATACACAATAGCTGCTGATAGTCTACATTACAACTTCTAAAACTCTCTGGCTGCTGCTCTGCTCCATCTTCATGATGCTGGTTTAAGTGAATTATTTAAAAAAAAAAAAAATTGCATCTAAACTAATTCCTCAGTCTAACTGATACTGGGGCCATGTAAAACAGAGTAACTACATTTATATTAAGGTCAGTGTCAGCTTTAAGCAAGAGTGGTGTTTAAATACAAATGGCCATTTACAAGAGAAACTTTCAGAGCAACATGTACATAAGAAATCAAATAGAGCATCCTCTTTGCAAGAGCATGGTCTGTTAACATAAGAACTATACATTTCCCCCATAGATGTATACACAATGCAAAATGTATTCATGCAGAAGGGACTAAGCTCTCTGTACATCTTAGGTAGGCTGACAATCAAATAGTTCTAAGAAGACGCACTCTTCAGCCAGCAGAACAGCTCAAAAACAAACACCATTTTGTCCATGTGTGCCTATTATATTCACATACTGATTTAATTAACAGTAATCTCATTATCTCTGAGATTTCTTCTGTTTTACAAATGATGTCTTTTTGATGAGGGCTTTAGTTCAAATTACTGCCCAATCAGCTGTAGACCAAGACTAGAATGCCAACTAATTGGTAAGAAAGCCAGGATGGGCATTCTGGAAAAAATGCCAGATGAGCCAAATTATTGGGGAATTGTTGAGGAACAAGAAGAATCTCATTTGAGGCAGACAAAGCAAAAGCTTTACAGTTTCCTCCAGCACACTGTGTTTCCCTGTCTGGGTCCTTTTGATGGTCTGTATTGCTCACAAAATCACATCAGGTTAGCTTTGCTCATCCCTTTTTTTTTTTTTAATCAGGCTGTCAAGAGGTTTACTGTGTCCTACCACTCCTGCCAGCCTATCAAGGGATCTTTCCATCAGCTTGCACTGAATTCCCATTGGCAAATTTTATGGTTTACTGTGTCCTTATTCCTAGCCTGCAGGAGGTCCTACCACTCTTGCCAACCTATCAGGGGATCCTTCCATTGGCTTGCACTGAATTCCCATTGGCAAATTTTTCATAAAGATAGAAGCAAACCTTAAGGGGGAGAGGTAACCAAAGAGTCTTCCAAAAGCAGCAGAGTCCTATCAGCTCAACAGAAGAGCACCTTTTAGCATTTCCCTCTGCACATTTATTATTGGAACCACTTAGTTCTAACAAGAATTTAGTGGTTGTGTATCCTTGGAGAAGATTTTCTAAGCATAGTAACAATCCATATGGACCAAAGAGACCTGACATCACTCTGGCTTCAGGAACACCTGGATGCTCTGCTATCTTTAATATATGGACCGCATGTTAACTCTTCTAAACACAGTTTTGTGGAGAAACACTTGACTAAAGATGCTACAGGTATCTGTCAATTGGCTCCAAACTGGTTTCTTTCCAAAGGCAGGGGTGTGCAGTGTAGAATTCAGGCATCACTAGTCTGATTTTCAGAAAGAAGTATCTCCACAGCATTATCTCCAGAGCATTACACTTTTAATAAGAAGGCAGGGCAGAAAGAATGTGGAAGTGGCAATGCACACAGCCTCTGTCAAAGGAATTAATCACAGGAGCAGACACAGATCAACTGGGAGCAGGGGAGGACAAGGACGCGCAGCTTGCCAGGGAGGAGATGTACAGTGTTTAAGAGCAAGAGCAGGGAGAGATGTCCCCTTTATCTCTCCCCAGCAGTTGCTTGCCTGAATGATCATAAATTAGTTCCAGAACTGCATTTTACAGCAATGACAATGAAGAAAAGCAGTGCTGGACTCAGGACATTTGTGGGTGCATTATCTGAAGACGGATGCTGGTGTGGGATCAGAGGAGCCTTTCCCATTGCACAGGCAATTCTGCTGCCTTCCTGCTGATGGAAAGACAGAATTTTTTAAAAAGAGAAACAAGGGATAGGAAAAGCCAGTTTACTATGCTGGAAAGGCCTTTGTTGGGGTAATCGTTAGCAGTCATCCAAACTGCAAAAATGTGGCAATGTGTGATCAAATCGCCGCAATCTGGTAAGCTTCAGAGCGGTTTCCAGTAGGAGGGTTAGTGGGAAAAGTTGCCTTTAGGACACACTCCTGAGTAGCCAGCAAGAGGTTCTCAGAGCCTCTTGGCATCAGGACTCCCTGCATATTCATTAATACTTCGGACTACAGTTGCAACAAGTATCAGCAAGTGTATCTAATTTCATGAAAGAAAATCATTGGTTCACAGTGGAATAACATGGTGCTTTTACTCAAGCAGGCATAAAACATGAGTATGAAATCCCTCATATAATCTCTTAGCTATTGTCATCTGTGTTTATCATCCAACAGAGCTGAATGCAGTTCTTATCTTTGATGGATGTGGCACACAATAGCTGTTTTCTTGAGTGTATCATAAATATTAATAGTATTCAACAAGTTGCTTAAAATTTGTCATGCCACATTGCTTTCATGGAAACACCCACAATGCCATTAATTTTGCCCCACCAACAGCAAATCCTCCTGGTTTCTTTCTTCCTCCTTTACTTTCAAAATTAGATGGGACAGCATGTGCAACCAAAGGAGAGGGAAAGGGAGAATGGTTCACACTGAGCAATTCCAAAATCTGGTTCAGACATCCAAAATGAGACTTGTGACGGTTTGGGAG
>VWYK01047555.1:0-11291 GCA_013399775.1 Semnornis frantzii
GGGGGGAAAGACGACAAAAAAACCCAACTCCACCAACAGAACAAATTAGATTATTAACCTAGAATTGTCACAGGGCACTCCAGAACTCAATGCAGTATTCCAGGTAGGCTGTCACCAGAGTGGAATAGAGGGGCAGAATCATAGAATCAACCAGGTTGGAAAAGACCTCCAAGCTCATCCACTCCAACCTATCACCCAGCCCTAGCCAATCAACCAGACCATGGCACTAAGTGCCCCATCCAGGCTTGTCTTCAACATCTCCAGGGACAGCAACTCCAACACCTCCCGGGCAACCCATTCCAATGCCAATCACTCTCTCTTGGAAGAGCTTGCTCCTAAATTCCTTCCATTAGGAACCTATCTTTGTTTCCCACCCAGATATCCTGACCATTGACTTCCTTCATTTATGATACTGTGGTCTCTTTTTAGTACTGAATTTTTCAGTCAGGAGTGTGCCTTGCAAAAAGCCTGAGTTGAGTTAGATCTGTTTTATTAGACATATTCACAGAATTACAGAATGTCAGGGGCTGGAAAGGAACTTGAAGGATCACCCAGTCCAATCCCCCTGCCAGAGCAGAATCACCTACACCAGATCACACAGGAATGCATCCAGGCAGGTCTTAAGTATCTCCAGAGAGAGAGACTCCACAACTCTGCTGGGCAGCCTGTTCCAGGGTTCTGCACCCTCACAGGGGAAAGATTCCTCCTCATGTTTCCACAAAACTTCCTATGCCTCAACTTCCACCCATTGCCCCTTGTCCTGTCACTGGGCATCACCCAGCAGAGTCTGGCTCCAGCCTATTGGCACTGACCCTTTATATATTGATAAACGTTGCTGAGGTCACCTCTCAGTCTCTTCTTCTCCAAGCTAGAGAGGCCCAGCTCTCTCAGACTCTCCCCACAACACAACAGTGCTGCTAACTAGGATGCTACAGGAAGTTTGATAGCATTCTTTGGCAGATCTGACTCAATCCAAAGCCACTGCAGAGCTGAAGAATGGCTTTCTGCAGGCAACACAAATCCTCATCACCAGCACTGCTTCCCTGCTGCAGGTAGCCTGTGTCTTGCCTGAGGGCAGAACTGATTGCTAGCAAGGAGCTTGTGATTGTTTTAAACTTTAATGGGGAAAACCAACATTGTGTAAAAGCAACTCTTAATGATAACCAGAAAGTCTAAAGCTGTAGTTCTCAGCAAATGAGGTGCTTTGAGTAGCACTGGAGTGTGAAGGTTAGCCAAAGCCAGGTAGCAGGAACTGGAAACACTTGTCTTCTTTGTGGCTTTTATTTTTCCCCTGCAGCTCACCACTTCCTGAGGAGGTCTTTGAGGTTTCATTAGGGTCAAGCATCAAAAGAGAAATCAGAAAAGTAGCCAAAAGCAGATGCTTAGGGAAGAGTAAAAGAAGAGGGAAGTCATGTACTGATTTATTCTTTGAACACCCGTCACAGCCAGTTGCTACAGTGCCTCATCTTAAATTGCCTCTTCCTTATTCATTGTGCATTTTGAAAATAATGAGCTAATGTTTATGGAGATGGAAGGATGGGAGTAAGGAAATGAGCTTAATTTAAGACAGCTAGCTGTA
Source organism: Semnornis frantzii (assembly GCA_013399775.1). Classification (NCBI taxonomy): domain Eukaryota; kingdom Metazoa; phylum Chordata; class Aves; order Piciformes; family Ramphastidae; genus Semnornis; species Semnornis frantzii. The sequence continues at coordinate 1,580 of VWYK01047555.1, forward strand.
GAGCCATGAACATAAAACTCAATGCTTTCCTCAGCAATGAATGCTTCAAAATCATTCTCTCAAGAAATAAAGATCTTTCAAATTTAAACCCTCTGAGTTTAGGAGGGCTGCTGATGTTGCACCTTTCCATGCTGAAGAACCTGTGTCCTTATTTCAAACCTTGTATTTTATGAACAGGTTGTCTCATTATTAATATTTTTGTGAACTCTGCGACCTCAGTGTCAGGATTGATGCAGGATCTTTAATTCTGGATTAAAGCACAAGAAAGGTATGGATATGCACATAGAGAGATAGGTGTATCTGTGCATACACAGGATGTCTTACAGGCATTTCAGGAGAATTAAACCCAGCAATGGAGCCTCCATTTATTATACTACTGAGAGAAAGAGAGGAGCATGGAGAGGTGTGGAGAATGAGGAGAAGAGTATCTTACTGAAGAGGAGGCTCTTGCTAGCAGACAAACCAAAGATGTCAGTTTGCTTCTTGAGGCACTTGAGTGGAAGTGTGCATTGATAGTGAGAACGTGAAAGAGGAGGACATGATATCACCTCCTCTCATAGCTAGGGGAGGGAAAGAACATACAAATGATTCCACCTAAAAGTGGGTGGTGGAAATGTGGTGCAGAAGGAGGCAGAAGGCACCTCAGCAACTGCATGATTCCTAGACCTGTTATGTACTACCAATTTCTCTTCTACAGGGAAAAATAACCCCAGGGGGTCCCAAACTTTGCCAGTGCTTGGCAGAAAAGGGCTCACAGCCATATACATTTTGCTATGGACTGCTGGAGCTCCAAGTCTCTTTGCTCTCACAGCTGTAGCTCCCTGTTCTGCCTCTTCCCTTCAATTCGTGTTCATGTGAGAGCTCCATGATGCAGCTTTGAATATCAGAGCCAGCAGCAGTGCAGAAGCCTTAAGCATTAGAAAAGAGCCTTCCTGCAGCACTGTCACTTCACTGGCATCAGCTTCATTTTCTTGGAGTGATGACTCAGATGAGAGGGAGGCACTGAGTTTTGGTTAAAAGAGACATGGAAGTGGTGGGGGGAAGGCATTAAGTGCCTTCTGTATTAGTTATTAACTTAATGTAATTAAGAAAAATTAAACCTTCCAGGAGAGAAAGACCATCCTTACCTTCCATGAACAAAGGACATCCCTGTCTTCCACTGCTTTCCCTTCTTTGTTTAGACAAGAAGGCAGGCAGCACATGGGCAGTGTCTGTAGGTTCTTAGGTCATTTGCATTGCGTGCAGCTGACATGGCTGATGCTCCTTGTCCATGGAAAGAGAGAGTTCAGATATAGCAATGAAGAGGCTGAACACAACAAGTCCTATAAAGCTTTCAGAAAGCCTTGGGGTGGAAAACAGACCTTAGGAATGTTCCTGCAGAGCAAAGGGAGGTGCTCAGCAGATCACTCTCTGCCTGATGTGCCCATGGTGCTGGCTTCTCCCCTGCTGTCCCTTGGACCTGGCTGCTGCAGGACACAGCAGAGAAATGAGGGCTTTGAGGGCTGGGGGCAGAGCAAAAGGCTGGGAGGTCCAGCTTAGAGAGGAAGGAAATTGGGCTTGCTGCAGAAGTGTGTGCATGCAGAGTAGCAGTTCCTGAGGAATGAAGTGTCACTAATTGGACTGGTCATGGAAAAATCTGTTTTCTTCTTAGCCTGTCTTAACCTAATTAATTCATTTCCTGACTATAATTAATTTTGCTTGCCTACTGCAAACCTTTGATAGTTTGTTTGTTTGTTATTACAGTATATAGAAAACTAGGGCTTTAGGCAAGGGCTAAGAGAGTTCAGTACATTCCACATGGCATTCCTGCCTGATGCACATTCAAGATTAAATTCTCCCTTCTCTAGTTCTTCCAGACTAAATAAGAGTCCCATTCAGTTTCATTGTGGCATTTTCCCCCCACACATTAAAATCTGCATTAAAATCCTATTTAGCTCTTCTGTATCTCTGCCATCCTCGAGCAATAACCAGCCTTAACTAGACAGCATTACAGTTCTAGTTCATATTTCTGAGTAAAATATCTACTTTCATCTGTATAAACTAATAAAACATAGCACAAGGGTTAGAAGAACAGTGTAGAATTAATCTTGATGCAGCATGATGTAGAAGTGGGACTAATAAACATTATCTGTAAGGAAAAAAAACACCAAACCAGCAACAGCATATAAAGTATGGAAGAGTATTAGAGTGCTGTGATCCTGCAAATGTTCTCATTCATATTCCTATTAATATTTAATTTATATGAAAGTATTGCAGAAGCAGCTGCACAGTTCCACAAGCTGCCTTTTTTAATCACCTTCCTGTAGCACACATTCTGCTTTATAAGAGTGGGGCAAGTTTAACTAGGAAAATTCAAACAGAAGATAAAGTATCTGGTGTTTTAATATGACACTACTGTCATGACTAGGGAAAAAAAAAAACAACAGTGAGTTGGAAGACCCTCTGCAGGTACCACAAGGTGTTTCAGAGGTTTTTTTAGTGGCATAAAAGAAGCAGATAATCATGGAACGGCTTGAGTTGGAAGGGACCTTTAAGGTAATCTAGTTCCAACTCTGCTGCCATGGGCAGGGATGCCTCCTGCTAGACCAGGCTGCTCAAAATCTCATCCAGCCTGGGCTTGAACGCTTCCAGGGGTGAGACATCCACAGCTTCTCTGGGTAAGCCATTCCAGTGCCTCAGTACCCCTCATAGTAAAGCACTTCTTCCTGGTGTCCAGTCTAAATGGGAGAAAGGACTGACTTTGGTCATTGGATTAGATGATAACAGAGCAGCTTCAGACCTGGAGCTGGAAATCATCCTCTCAAGAGACCTTACCCAATTCCAGGACCACCTCACATGGCAGAACTTCAAGCTGTGGCGCTGTACGGCAGCATCTTCCTCCAAGCAGGTGTCTGTTTGCATGTGCTTTTACAGTACAAGCAAGGTAGCACTACAGTTTCTTCTCATTGCATGGGAAGGACAGAACTGGTCAGTGGAACAAGGTATCTGCTGCCCAACTGTGGCATTACATTAGTTGTAGGATTGTGGCGTGAGAGAGGAACCAGGCATTGCAATACATCAGTAGCAGGCTATTTGTGGAGGAACATAAGGAGGGAGTTAAGTGTGTGACTCACACTCCACTGTTACGTGGAAGCAGAGATGTGCAGATCACAGACTCTGATTGTTCCTGGAAAATGATGACTGGAGGGGAGGGAGGCTTCTGGTGGGCTGCTGTGAAGGGTCAGGAGTAAGCATGGTCCTACTGAGCATTTTCTGTTGCAGTGAAGAACCAAGCACAGAATGATTACTCATACAATTGGTGGGTAACACAAAGCTTGGCAAAATGGTAACCTTTTGTTTCAGGAGTATAGTATTAAAAAGTAATCTTCAGTGTTTGGTAACTTGGGCTTGGTCAAAGAGATACCTTTGAGGCCATTGGATTTTTATCCCTTCCAACCCCTAGCATTCTGTGGTGTTATGAATACAGCCAAGAGGCAAATGATAGTTAAGGACTAGTCAAAGAGACACAGGCAAGGAGAATAAGAGTTTGCAAAGTTATCAGCAGAGAGCCGATGCCACAGGAGGAGGAGACATCTTTGAGACTGTACAAATGCTTTATGTCCTGTTCCCGAGATGCACTTTTAAAGGAGGTATGCAGCAGATGGATGTGGTTCAGAAAGTATTTGAGGGCTGGGAAAAGTGCTCGATACTGTGAAACCTAATCTGTTTTTTAGAGCAGCAAGAAGGCCAAGAGATGACTTCTTGTGTGATGTGCAAACAAGCAGGGAGAGAAAAAGCAGTCACAAAAGACTCTTTAATCTATTGGACTGAGGTTTAATAAGATCTGGTAGCTGGAAGCCAATGCCAGAGGAATTTGAATGAGCACAAATTCTTCTCAGAAGGGTGCTTAGCTATTGAAAAACCTAACAAGAGAAAGAAGGCAATTTTTGTGCTGCTTTCAGATCAAGACTGAATCTCTTCTTGGAAGATATTCTGTACTTAAATACTGCTAGAGATTGCAGGAGTTGCTGTGGAACAACGTCATGGTCTGTTACACAACTGATCAAGCTGTATAGTTGAGGGGTTAGTCCTGTGCTGACCTCTGTGAACATACAGCAGAAATGATGCCATTCCTGTGACTCTGCTGAGAAATGAAGGTGAAATTACATAGCTGTAACTGTACTGTTCAATGGGATTCACTGCTTTGAAATTAGTCAGGATCACTTAGAGTCATAGAATTGTTTGGGTTGGAAAAGATCATCAAGTCCACCCATCAACTTAACACCACCATGGTCATTTGAACCATGTCCCAAAGTGTCGTATCCACATATTTCTTGAACACCTCCAGGGACCTACCCAGGAGGTAGTGCCTGACAACTCTTGCCACAAAGAATTTTTTCTTTAATTATTTCTAGTATGTTTTCAATGGCCACACTAAGAATAGGAAGACAGCAATTATCACAGAATCACAGACATGTCAGGGTTGGAAGGGATCTCAAGGATCGTCTAGCTCCACCCCCCCTGCCATGGGCAGGGACACCTCACACTAGATCAGGCTGCCTAGAGCCACATCCAACCTGGCCTTAAAAACATCCAGGGATGAGGCTTCCACCACCTCCCTGGGCAACCTGTTCCAGTGTCTCACCACCCTCATGCTGAAGAACTTCTTCCTAACATCCAATCTGAATCTACCCACTTGAAATTTTGCTCCACTCCCTCCAGTCCTATCACTACCTGACATCCTAAAAAGTCCCTCCCCAGCTTTCCTGTAGCCCCCTTCAGATACTGGAAGGCCACAATAAGGTCACCTGGGAACCTTCTCTCTCCAGACTGAACAACCCCAGCTCTCACCACACCTAACATCTAGTGTAAATCTACCCTCCCCTAGCGTGGATCCATTCCCCCTAGTCCTATCACTGCCCAACACCCTAAAAAGTCATGTATGCTGCAGTCTTTGCTTGCCTTGGAGCTTAAATGCAGTGAGGAAATAAGAAGCCTCTTTCCTTTTCTATAATCCTGCCAGAAATCTGTTCTCTAGTTATAGAGATGAGTGAGTTTCTTCCTCTCTTAAGCTGGCTTTGAACAAAACTCCATATTATATAGCACTTAGAGCCTTGAAACCGATAAAAGGGCTGGAATTACACTGTCCCAGCCAGCCCTTAGGAACAGCCTTAATTACTTTATGCAGGATCTTTCCTGCTTGAGTCTGCCTTCTATCTTGGACTGGACAGGTCAGTTGTTTTTTCTTTTTTCCTTTTAAATCTGATTAACCTAATCCAGTGCCGGACTTTGCCTCTCTTTGTGCTTTTTGAAATGCTTTGGGCACTGTGGCTGCAATGACCAAATACCTTCCACGTTTTTAGGCATTTTGCCAATCGACTGCTTGAGAAAAGAGCTTATCTGTTGCTCTGGGAAGATGGTAGGTGGTGTGGCCTGCAGGAAGGCTAGAGAGGGGCTTACTATGAGGAGGTGCAGTGATAGGAGAAGGGATAACAGCTTTAAACTGAAAGGTAGATTTAAACTAGAGGTGGAGAAGCAGCTCTTTCACCACGAGGGTGATGAGGCACTGGAACAGGTTGCTCAGAGAGGTCGTGGGTGCCCCATCCTTGGAAGTGTCCAAGGCCAGGCTAGATGGGGCTTTGAGCAGCTTGGTCTGGTGAAAGGTGTCCCCGCCCATGGCAAAGGAGTTGGAACTAGATGAGCTTTAAACTAAACCATTCTGTGTTTCTATCCACCTCTTTTTAGAAGTAGCAGTTGATGTCTTCTAGTGAGAATCAGCTAACATTGGCCTCTGATGAATAAAAACCTCTATAGCCACAAAAAGCAACCATTGACCATTTGAATGTATAAAAATAGAGAAGATTGCAAGAACAGAGCTTACATAATGTTCAGTTTTGTCTGTGGCTCACTCTCTTGTAAGGGAGCTCTGTCAGTGTGGTTCCTCAGAAATCCTGGCTGCTGTTCAGGTCAATTTGTTTGCTTCCAACAACGAAGATGCTCAGAGGGCTGCAATAGCTCTGCTATGAGGACAGGCTGAGAGAGTTGGGGCTTTCCAGCCTGGAGAAGAGAAGGCTTCAAGGAGACTTTGGAGTGGCCTTCCAGTATCTGAANTCTTTTTACAGAGTGAGGAGGCACAGCTCAGGCTGAATGACCTACCTGGAGACCACTGCCCCACTCTGCTGGCTGCACTGCCAACTCTAGGGAGAATTAAGCTACGTGGTGAGCTTTGAGGTCCCTTCCAACCTAAGCCATTCTATGATTCTATGAAACCTTAGGGCTAAAACCTCCATGAACAAACTCTTATGTCTTTCACATTCTTTATTGGGAGCTGCACTCACATCTGCCTTGTCAGGGTCACTGGTATGAGCAAGATGCAAAGTCCTTGTTGGCCATTCTTAGGTTCATGTCCTTTTCTCATTTAGAGGGATAGAGGGGAACAGGATGGTGATGACCACTGCCTGTTTATATTCCTCCTTGAACTTTTCTGTTTCTCTCATGTGGCATTCTGGTATTTATTTATCTTTGCCCAGAACCCCTCATTGTTATCAAAGATATTTAGGCCCTTAGACAACTTTTCTAGTGCTCTTTGTATACCAAAAGGACACTTACGTAGAGTAGTGGAGGTTTTGTGCTTGCAAAGGGCTTTTGTGTTTCTGACTGAAAGTTTAGGCATGCCCAAGATAAGCTTTATCTCACCCAGGGGAGGCAGTGGGCATATGCCATGCTTTGAAGCATGTTGCAGGAGTACCAGAGGAGTGCTGACACTTGATTTTCTTCCACAAAGTACAATGCTATGCAGATAGTGACTGTATTAAAGCCTCTGACAGAGATCATCCTGAGTAACCCAAACAACAGTGTCTCAGTCCCAGAAGTGTTTCCTGATGGGCTCCCCAATTTGAACACAAAAGTGTCAAGAACAGCGGAACTGAGTGACCTGAAAGATACAGGCAATCAAAACTCGTGAGATGGATTTTGTAGCTGTCTTCTCAGAAAGCAGCAAGCATTGAAGCTTTGCTGTTTCCCCACTTGTTGCAACCCAGATACTGCCCTGGGCTCAGCTGGATGAAAAGCTGACAACATGCTCTGTCCTGGGAAGCTGCAGGTCTGTCATGGTGCATCTGCATTAACACACAAAGTCAGAGTCACCAATGCCATTTGCAAGCCTTGGCAGATAGAATACAAACCAGAATCATTTTAATTTGCTTTATCTTTAAATAGACAGATTATTCTGGGCTTTCTAGGTTAGCTTATGACCCTTGACAACTAAACCTTTTGTCTGCTATTTAAATTGTCCCTTTTGTGGTTACTTCATGGTGAACAGGCAAAGCAACACCTCTCAGAATTCAGCTTACCAGGCAATACTGTTTATTCCTATGCAAGTGAGGGGAAATACAGAAGATGAGAGTTAACTCTTCTTGCAGCTGACATTTTTAACTTGGATATTTGATTGCAGTATGACAAAGTCTTCAGTCTCAGTCTTTAGTCTGGAGAAGAAAAGACTGAGAGGAGATCTGATCAATGTGTACAAATATCTGAGGGATGGGCGTCAAGTGCCTGGGGCCAATCTCTTTTCCTTGGTCAGCAGCAATAAGACAAGGAGCAGTGGATACAAACGGGAACAGAGAAGGTTTCACCTCAACATGGGGAGAAACTTCTTCCCTATGAGGGTGACAGAGCCCTGGAGCAGGCTGCCCAGAGAGGTTGTGAAATCTCCTTCTCTGGAGACTTTCCAAACCCACCTGAATGCACTCCAGTTAGGTGTGAACTATCCTGGGTGATCCTACCTTGGCAGGGAGGTTGGGCTCTATCTCTGGAGGTCCCTTCCAACCTCTAAAGTTCTGTGATTGTCTGAAAGGAGCTGAATGCTTCATTTCTTTACTGAAGTTGTATGTCACATTGATATATTTAATCTTGCAGGGGAGTATGAGCATGAGTATGCATTGCCCTCTTCATCGGCATTGGTGACAATGCTAATGACTGTAATAAATTTAGAAAATAAAAGTGAAAAGCTGTACTTTAGTGGGCCCCTGGGAGCACTCAGAGCCTCTTTGTTGATTGAGTAGAGGTGTATCTATGTGATGTTATTTCTGTGTCATAACTATCTCCTGTGAGCCTGGAAACTGTACTTATAGACATGAATCAAGTTGTGCCAGGGGAGGTCTAGGCTGAATGGTAGGAGGAAGTTCTTGACAGAGAGAGTGATTGGCATTGGAATGGGCTGCCCAGGGAGGTGGTGGAGTCGCCATCCCTAGAGGTATTCAAGGCAAGCCTGGATGGGGCACTTAGTGCCATGGTCTGGTTGATTGAGTAGGGCCGGGTGACAGGTTGGACTGGATGAGCTTGGAGGTCTCTTCCAACCTGGTTGATTCTGTGATTCTATGATACTATGTGGAAGTAGTTTGGTATTTAACTTGAACATTGAACTCTTTATTCTACAAAAGAGTCACTTCTCCATGCCAGCAACTGGATTCTTCCTTTTCTCACTGTAAGAAATGCTTAACATAGACCAATAACTCAAAGCACAAGTGTACAAGATCCTGAGTAACCTTCTGTCATTGTTCCAGCTTTGGTCACAGGGGTTGGATTAGGCCATTTCCTAATCTCTCCCTTCCAACCTTGTTCTGGCATTCTGTGAATTAATCGACCAGAGACACACAAACTCCCCAGATGCCTGATGAGTTTTAACACCCTTGCCAGGATTTTCATTCCCTGCAGTGTAATCTATTCCAGGCACACATTTGCAGAGGAGTATTGTTAATAATAACAACAACAATATTTTATCACATGGAAGTTAGCATTGTTTGTGGTCTCCATTTCTCTTGGTGGTGGTGACACCGCTCCAGCTTGTGACAGGTGGAGATGTACCTGATCTTATCTGGCGTGAGAGTGGTTTGAATCTTATCTTTTGCAGACAAGCTGAAGAAGAAACTTTTCCTTTCAAATACATATGAAGGTCTTAGCTGTGATACCTGCACCCACAGCCACAAGATAAAGTTAATATTTATTCCACAAGTGGAAGGAGAACACAGAGCTGATAAAAGAGCTGCTTTTTTTAGTAGAGCTGATAAAGCACTGCCGCTTGTCAATCACATTATAAAGTGATTAACATTTATGTTATTAAAATGGGTGCCAACCCCTCAACAAATATTACAACAGTTCTGTGTCTCGCTGTTCCACGTTTCATCAACCCCTGTCAGCTCAGCTTTGCGCCGCACAAGAGGATTTGGCAACCCAGCACCTCCTCTGGGAGAGAGAAGTCTACATTGTGGATCTAAGAGGAGAAGTGGATCTAAGTCCAGTGGGTGTGACTGGTCTTTCTTAACCTAAAGGAAGCAAAATAGTAGGGCAAGTTCTTTCTGTTACATCAGTGCTATTGAATTGTCTGCAGTGGTAATGAGTGCATGTAAATGAGAGCTGAACACATCAAAGAGTGAACCTTTCAGTGTCTCCTCCTCAGTGCCCTCATGGTTAAAAAGTGCAGATTTGGACTGCCCTTGTTCATGATTCCTTAACTTGTATTTTGTTAGGAAAGGGTAGATAGACTCAACTTCTATGCTCAGGTTACCCTCCTGGTGAGTGCAAGACAGGCTGTGGATGTAGTCTGCCTGGTCTTCAGCAAAGCCTTTGACACCGTCTGCCACAACAAGCTCCTGGCCAAGCTGGCAGCTCATGGCTTGGACAGATTCACTCTGATGTGGGTCATGAACTGACTGGAGGGCCAGAGAGTGGTGGT